>JAVIAB010000041.1:61730121-61732621 GCA_032433765.1 Megaustenia siamemsis | reverse complement strand
GTAGAATATTGCAAACATCACAGCCTTAATGCAAAAAAATGCCTGTACACTTACTTAACGTCCTTTTAGGTTACGGATAATAAGAAATCTAATCATTTCTTAAATAGCCATATGGTAAACGGCAGAGACTGAGGCCTCATTGGTTCAATATTTTGAAAATAGTGAGTGAACTGGCAAATGGTGTGACGATGAATAAGCTACAACCAGGATGTGTAGCCAGTGTTAGAGATTTATTACAGCTTGAATTACCAAAAGCCTCTTGTGGTTGTCGACAGTTTCAAATAAGGAAGCAGTGTCATTATGAAGTGGTCAGGGCAATGTTTAAACAATTTACTTACCCTTCCTCTATGCCTTTCAGCGTCAAGGGGATCTGGTGAGTTTGGGTCAATGTATTGCTCTTTACTTCCGCCTTGTCATAACATCGTTATGTGCAAGCAAAAGTCCCCTCTATGTTTTGATCTGCGTAGAGGGAATATGGTGGAAATGTTCATTTTTGTCCACGACCAACGGAACATTTTCCGCTAATGTGATCGATAGTACGCCAGGCCGAAGCGCAATTCCATTCTTCCATCGTCTTTTAGGTCTAACTTTTCTATCTTCCTGTGTTGATACTGGTGATGAATGTGTTACACACTCAAACAGTTCAATCTGCGGTTTCTTAATATTAATCAGCTCCAATAGTATCAAAATCTTTTCCATACACACACACACACATATATATATATATATATATATATGGACAATTGTTTCCAATTTTTCCCGGAAAAATTCGTCGCAGAATAGATGTAGATATAAAAAAACTAGAATATTTGATGGTATAGTGGTAGCGAGAACAAAGAACCATAATGGATGCTGGCTACCTAGTCTAAACCAAGGAAGACAATATTATGACTGACGTAATCACAATTCGCTATGCAAAGTAATTAAAAGAACGATGTCGGTAGAGTGTGTTGGTCAAATGAAGTTAAACTGAAAGAACTTTATAAAGAAAATTATGGATTTTAATTCGTTTGCTGTGATACCGAGGCCTTCCATAACCAATAACAATAACAATAACTAGAACTACTGTCACAGATTGGTTAGAAGGAAAGTTAAGTAATAAGCTGGAGATGATATCAAGACAACATGTGTATATGCTGATTTGTCCGCCGGATCACTGTATCTACAACTTTTAACAGAATAAATGGGACAACAGGAAAACAAGCTGTGATTTTGTACCGATTAGGTTTAACGTAAGTGCAATTTTGTTGTGTTGATAATATATAGAGTGTTTGTTAATGACTGCACTTTTTTAAATCAGGTATTTGACAACCGTAGTTTATAATTATGTATTACGTCATGGTTCAAGCTACATTTTAACAGTAGCACAGATTATCACTGAAGTATGCGGATGCTGTAGTGGTTGTGGTGTAATATAAAAGTGATAACTATTGAAGAAAGAGTATATTTTTGGTGGAACATGTGTTTGTTAAGGGTAGCATGTATTCGAATGTGGTTATTCAGGCAATTTATGATGACAATTCCTGATGCTCCACTGCCTAGACCTCGTAATGTTAATTATTTAATAAACAAATGTCGCTTCACTGACAGTGTTCATGATGTTCGCCACCCTGGTAGACTATCTGTTTCTGAATGGACATCACTCACCATCCAGGGCATCAATCTCACGAGTCCATGTAAATCAGTAAGGAAGTATGCCCAACGAGTACTCAAGACAAGCAATCATCATCATCATTGAGTGCCGTCTCCGCATCGAAGGGAAGGTTGGCTACCATGGAGCACCATTCCACTCTGTCTCTTGCTTTGATGGTGCAGATTGTCATAGGTTGACTTGTCCATCTTTTGATGTTACTCGTCCATGTTAGTCTTGGTCTGCCTCTGCCTCTTTTACCTTGTATTTTCCCTTCCAATATTAATTTTATTAAGCTGATGTGTCTTTTAACATGCCCCAAAAATTTCATTTGTCTTCTTATAATTGTGTTTAGTAGTTCTCTTTACATTTTAGTTGTTAGGTCAAGCAATACTGTCAACAAAATCATGAAAAAGAAATTGAAGTTACACCCAAACAAGTTTTCACTTGTACATCAGTTGAAAGAATTAGAATATCGATACGGATTGAAGTGTTGCACGTTGATTGAGAATCGTCTTGTTCAAGAACGTGTGGAAATGACGTCACTTCATAGAGGAAGCTTGTTTTCATCTTTCCGGGCATGTAAACAACCAGAATAATCACCTTTGGAGGGATGAAAATCCCCACGCATTGCAGCCAGTGCCTCTCTTAAATCAGTAAGTAGGAGTTTAGTGTGAAATGAGTTTTATCAGCATAACCGGTCCAATCTTCATTAAGGGTTTTAAAAATTCTTAAAGTCCCAGATAAACGTTCAGAAACCATTCGTAGCCCAACTCTCTGAGCGGGAAACTGAACAAGCTTAGTTTCAACAAGATGACGCAACTGCTCTCACTGCTGTAAAATCACAAGATTCTTATAAGGCATTTTTGC
>JAVIAB010000041.1:61710121-61725121 GCA_032433765.1 Megaustenia siamemsis | reverse complement strand
TTTTCTTTTTTTTAAATTGTCATTCTTATCATCAGATTTACAGCAGCTCGGCATCTCAATGCATCTTGATACCTTTACCCCAGCACTACACATCCTAGTCATCATTGCTGCTCCGCATCTCAATGCATCTTGATACCTTTACCCCAGCACTACACATGCTAGTCATCACTGCTGCTGGTACTTTATGAATTGTTTTAGACAAAATATTATGTATTCTTAAAATAAAGTGGGTTACATTACAAAGAATGCAATTGTGTTTCTAAGCGTTCTCGTATTTCTAATACATAATTGTGTAACAAATATGATCATTCCTAGAGATATATAAAATGTATACAACATTACAAATGTTAGAATGTAGTGATTACTTTGAGATACGCAGTACCAGGGAAAGAAAATTAGTTCACAAAATAAACTGAGCAACGAACACTCATATTATATGTACACCGTTGAAAAGGTGCAAAACATATATGGACACAGGGAGAGCTGAGATGGTTGGTAGGACTAGAGAAGTCATGTGTTCAGAAGTTAAAACACAATCACAACAACTGCCATGCAGCTGACAATGGGTGGAAGGCGAGAGAAAGGCAGACTAAAGACAATCTGGTAAACAGTTGGAACAGAGGTTCGCTGTGGACCTGAAATAGGACGGATAATGATCCATGAAAGATTGAGAAACGATAATGTAGATTGCCAGGTGCATCCAACGTGTTTGATCAAAGATAATAAAAAGAACAAGGAAGCAGATTCGTAAAAAGAAAGAATTTGAGTACAGGTCTTGTTTGGCAAAAGTCTAGAGCAAGTGAAAAGCATTCTAGCCATGATCGCTTCTGATATTTGGAGTCAGAAGCAAACGATTTAGTTGTAATTCCTTGTATAGTCACAATTAATAATTCATTGTTGCCTAAGATCATAATTCATAATTGTGTGCAATCATTGCTTTTATTGTCACAATTCATAATTCACTGTCACATAAGATCATAATGCATAATTCTGTGCAATCATTGCTTGTGTCGTCACAATTCATAGTTCACTGTTACCTGAAATCATATTTCCTAACTGTGTGGAATCCAACAACTGAAAGAAATGCGTCAACATTTTTCATAATTTTTTAAATTAAAAAAAAAATCCTGTATGCTATATTATCTTCACACAGTTATATTGTATTTTGTTTCGTTGCTTGCAATCTAGTGTATTCGTCATAAGCTTCCATTTTATGAAACTACGTCTCAAGATTTTCAAATCTAATTTGATCTTCGTTACAAGGATGTTGCTGTTTGTAGTCAGAGATGTATCTCCTATAAAAAAAAAACTCGTACAAAAAAGGAGTCTTTCGCATGAGAGCTGTATTAGGGTTTAATACTCCATTAAATGTTCCCAGGCATAGATTGCTTATTCTGTCCCCTCCCTATCTGTTATGTTACCTGGTTTATTCCCTTAGAAGATCTCAATGTGAAATTGTGTACCTAACCTGATATGTCTGCCACTACCTTCTAGGTTCTTGGGACATTTAAGTATTATGTTATATTTTTTTTTAGTTAGCTAAAGAGATCATTTAGACACTTCCTTAATGTTCGTATCAAATATGTATAACGTTAAACAAACTACAGTCAAGATTTTACTAAATGTATGTCATCACCATCATGTGTCATGCCTGGAGTGTAATTGATCATGTCTGTCCAGGTATCTCCGTCACAGTTCTGCTCTCCTTATCAGTTTTAGTGTTGTTCACTTGCCAAGTCTCAGTTGTTAAGGTTACTAAAATATGTCTTCTTCTCCTTTGTCTCCCTTCAACTTATTGTTTCCCTTTGTTACAGTACGATTGCTGTTCCCTTTTCTCATGAAATAACTAACAAAAAATAATAATTAAAGACGATACATTCTTTTTGAATTAAAAATGCATTTCAGCGTTTACATAAATGTTTAAAGCAAAGACAAAATAGTAAAAGTGCGTCATGTGTACAAAGATATGTAAATTTATATAAAATTACCAACGTATAAACAAAAACCATATATGTTTTAAAAAAAACGAATATTTTGTACCAGTTTAAATTGAAGATCCAAAAAAGAGGATACACGTCAAAAGAAAATAAGAAAAAAATATTATAGAGGCACTGCAAAATTCATAGTCAACTATGAATGACGGAGGCTACAACAACAACAACAACAACTACTACTACTACTACTACTACTACTACTACTACTACTACTACTACTACTACAATAACTACTACTACTACTACAATAACTACTACAATAACTACTACTACTACTACAACTACTACTACTACAATAACTACTACTACTACTACAATAACTACTACAATAACTACTACTACTACTACAACTACTACTACTACAATTACTAATACAACTACTACTACTACAACTACTACTACTACAATAACTACTACTACTACAATAACTACTACTACTGCAATAACTACTACTACTACAATAACTACTACTACTACAATAACTACTACTACTACAATAACTACTACTACTACAATAACTACTACAACTACTACTATCACTACTACAATAACTACTACTACTACAATAACTACTACTACTACAATAACTACTACTACTACAATAACTACTACTACTACAATAACTACTACAACTACTACTATCACTACTACAATAACTACTACTACTACAATAACTACTACTACTACAATAACTACTACTACTACAATAACTACTACTACTACTACTACAACTACTACTGCTATTGCTACTACTATCACTACTACAATTACTACTACTACAAATACAACAACTCCTACAATTACTATTACTATTACAAGAACTACTAGTACTGCTACTATTACTACTACTACAACTACTACTACAACTACTACTACTACTACTACTAAATTGAAGCTGAATAGACAGGAACAATGTATCTCAAAATAACATCTATTCATTGCTGAAGAGAAATGAACTTATTGTTTAAGTTTGTAATGGTAGCCAAGAAAAGTGTACGCTAGAAAAGGGACGAAACGAAAAGGTGAAAAGTAAATATGAGACTTGAATCGGCGTCTTAGCACGCGAGGTTTCACCCATATGTGCTCGGCAGCTTATCCAGAAGTGTTCGGAGACTTCTGGATAGTGTCGCTTCAAGCTATAAAACCTTCCCAGAGTACTACCTTGGTACCCATTTCTGCCATCGGCTGGGTCGACCGCGGATTTTTTTTTCCAGCCACGAGTACAATTCACACTGGACAAAACATAGTCTTTATGTTTCAGTTTAATTTCACAGTTAACTGGTTATAGATCCAATAGTCTTTGGAGCCAATTTAGTTTTGGTTCAGTGTATTCTTGTCTTTCATCTGTTTAGTGTCAGACATGGACATTCTTTAGTCAAGAAGATGGGACTATCACGGCATGTGAAATGTGATGCCTGACAAAAACATACCGAAGCAGTTATGACGGCACGAAATGGGGCATGCTGGATTGTTGTAAATAATGCCAGAATCAAAGACACATCAAGAAAAAATAACAAGAAGGAACGGCCATCTCATGATATTGGAGCATAACCAGCTATAACGTCACAGATACAATAATAACATATTTTCTAGCTTTTTCTGGGCTCGAGTAAGATCGTTTTATTAAATTATTTGGTTATTCAGAGAAATCCTATAACAAAATCCTATAATCCTTTGCAACCGAAAGTGATACAGTTTTTTATGCAGGTTTAGCAACTATCTATCTTAAAACGTATCACCACAACGATGTCTTTTTCACCTCTTACACGACCAACAGCTGATGGCTTGCGCCAGGATATGTGAACCAGAACAATCCAAACTCTGCTCCACCTCTCCGTGGTGACTCTAGTAACAGACTAACCTGTCTAGTCTGGCCAAGTGAGTAGGGATCGAAGAGGGAAGACAACCCGGTACTCAAAAATTACATGCTGAAGTCGGATGTGCTTGGTCGAAATGCGCAAATATCAGTTATACTGCAAACCATAACACAACGCAGACACGCCCACTTAACTTCCTTTTATGGGCGGATGATGAAGAGGTATACTCCTTTAGTCATCGGGCGAACGCAAGCACATCAACGATGGATAGAACAAGTCGAGACGAAAATAAATTATATAATTAAATTGTAGAAAGACAGCCAGAGATTTCTTGCCCACAGTTGTACTAGATAACTTTATAAAATAGACAGACATAGTTAAGTTACATTAGCTAATCACATCCCAGTGGGTCCTTCTTTCTCTAGGATGCTAAATTTATTTCAAAATAGTGCAACGTACAAACGTAATAGGATAATACAAGACAAGAGAATATGTCAAATAATAATCATCAAATCAAACAATAATAGTCATTAACATACAGTTAGAAAGAGAGCAAAAGTCCCATTCCGCGAAGCTCATAATACATAATGTCATTGATATAGAATCCTAGTCCTGCCACGGGCTAACAACTGCCAAAAGGGCAGCATTCTCCGCAATCTCCCCCACCACAAGAAATTTTACAACATTGAGTTATTAGAGAGTATTCATCACTGCACTCCGAACATATCCATAGGTGCTCAGATCACTTCCTCAGCAAGTCCCGCAGTGTCCAGCGACTGACGATGCAGTTCTGTGTCGGTTGATAAGTCTTCTTACACGACCCCTAAGTTTCTCATTTCTGGCTGTGTCTATCTTAACTCCGAAGGAGTGACGAAGATTCGTAGTTATCGATGTCCTGTGCTCTTCCCACATCTTGTCGGACATTGCTATTGTCCGCCCGATCCATTGGTTGACCGTCCTCAACCATAACGCAGCTAGCCAACCTGTCCGCCCGATCCATTGGTTGACCGTCCTCAACGACAGCACAGCTAGCCAACGTGTCCGCTCTTTCATTTCCGCGTACTCCCGCTTATCCTTGGACGTCGAGAAAGATGACCTTACATATTTTTTACTTTTGCTTTACATCATCCATGGGGAAGGCAGGAGTGGAAGACACGAGGCAATCCACGAGGAGAAGACACGAGGCAATCCACGAGGAGAAGACACGAGACAATCCACGAGGGGAAGACACGAGACAATCCACGAGGAGAAGACACGAGGCAATCCACGAGGAGAAGACACGAGACAATCCACGAGGAGAAGACACGAGACAATCCACGAGGAGAAGACACGAGGCAATCCACAAGGAGAAGACACGAGACAATCCACGAGGGGAAGACACGAGACAATCCACGAGGAGAAGACACGAGGCAATCCACGAGGGGAAGACACGAGACAATCCACGAGGAGAAGACACGAGGCAATCCACGAGGAGAAGACACGAGGCAATGCACGAGGAGAAGACACGAGGCAATGCACGAGGAGAAGACACGAGGCAATCCACGAGGAGAAGACACGAGGCAATGCACGAGGAGAAGACACGAGACAATCCACGAGGAGAAGGCACGAGGCAATGCACGAGGAGAAGACACGAGGCAATGCACGAGGAGAAGACACGAGGCAATGCACGAGGAGAAGACACGAGGCAATGCACGAGGGGAAGACACGAGGCAATGCACGAGGAGAAGACACGAGGCAATCCACGAGGAGAAGACACGAGGCAATGCACGAGGAGAAGACACGAGGCAATGCACGAGGAGAAGACACGAGGCAATCCACGAGGAGAAGACACGAGGCAATCCACGAGGAGAAGACACGAGGAAATGCACGAGGAGAAGACACGAGGCAATGCACGAGGAGAAGACACGAGGCAATGCACGAGGGGAAGGCACGAGGCAATCCACGAGGAGAAGACACGAGGCAATGCACGAGGAGAAGACACGAGGCAATCCACGAGGAGAAGACACGAGGCAATGCACGAGGAGAAGACACGAGGCAATGCACGAGGAGAAGACACGAGGCAATCCACGAGGGGAAGGCACGAGGCAATGCACGAGGGGAAGGCACGAGTAAAGTGGATGTTGTTGACACTGCTGCAGAGTCAGTTGGCGGGCCTTGTCTTAAAATTGATGGAGGTCATTGTTGGAGTCATTGTTGCAATAATTGTTGGAGTCGTTGTTGGAGTCATTGTTGGAATGTTTAGTGGAGTCATAGTTAAAGTCATTGTTGGAATTTTTATTGGAGTGATTGTTGAAGTCCTTGTTGGAATCATTGTTGGAATAATTATTGGAATCATTGTTGGAATCATTGTTGGAATCATTATTGGAATCATTGTTGGAATCATTGTTGGAATCATTATTGGAATCATTGTTGGGTTCATTGTTGGAATCATTGTTGTAGACATTGTTGGAATCATTGTTGTAGACATTGTTGGAATCATTGTTGGGTTCATTGTTGGAATCATTGTTGTAGACATTGTTGGAATCATTGTTGTAGACATTGTTGGAATCATTGTTGGTTTCATTGTTGGAATCATTGTTGTAGACATTGTTGGAATCATTGTTGGGTTCATTGTTGGAATCATTGTTGTAGACATTGTTGGAATCATTGTTGGGTTCATTGTTGGAATCATTGTTGTAGACATTGTTGGAATCATTGTTGTAGACATTGTTGGAATCATTGTTGGGTTCATTGTTGGAATCATTGTTGTAGACATTGTTGGAATCATTGTTGTAGACATTGTTGGAATCATTGTTGTAGACATTGTTGGAATCATTGTATAGTTGAAGTACTTGATACAACAAACTGTATTGAGCAACTGTTGGTATTACTTGAGGTCTTACAACTTTGACAGCTCCAACCACAAGTGGTACAGTCAAGCGGGGATCATTGTCCAGCCTGTCTAGAAGGAGAGACAAGACACACACCAGCCCGCTGTACTCGGCACCATTTCTACACATATACACAACTCGACCGTCACCCATCGGGCTACAAGATCGTACCTCTTTCATTAAAGCCAACAAATCTGACGGTGTCTGGTTTCTCAATGAACCCTTATATGTTATATGTGTTAACCGATGTTCCTTGTCTGAGGAACTTGTACCTCCAGTTTCTGATGTTCCCATGGACGTGTTCTTTGTAAGGACAAGTTTCTGCTTGTTCCATAAGTCAAACGAAGAAGTTTGTTGTGATGTTATTGTGAAATATGACGTAGACATTTCTTCGTTCTCATTCCATGGAAAGTATTCACCGATGGAGTCAGCTTTGACAACTTCTAACTCAAACGCAACGACCAGAGTGACCTTGTACTGTGTGACCATTCTCCAAAAGTCATTGACGGTGGTTGGAAGTGGGATCTGTGTCAGAATGTGCTGGTTCTTCCAGATGAAGCTTGGTATGAAGACAGCATTGATGTAATCTTCCAGACCTTCATCGCTGTCTCCCATCAGTATCACCCTGTAGTCCTCCCTTGCTAAAACGTTATGAAACCTGTTCTTTAGTTTGTTGCTAAGAGTTTGGGTATTCTCATACGTGCTTCTAGACTGTTCACGGTCTCTGTCAACATACGCACTGATGTCGTCATCACATATATCACATAATGTTTTAAACTCTTGGTCCAGCTTAGACTGCCCTGAATCCGTCCTATGTTCCAGAGCCTTGATTCTCTCTGTGATATCTCTGGATACAATCGTTGTTCCCATACAGAAAATAGCGACCCTTGCAGCTCCATGCAAGAACTTGTACTGGGCCAATGTCTGTACCATGAAAGACCTGTCGTGTCTGAGTTTCTGTACTGCAGTAAAGAAGTCGATGTAACCAGTGTCCTTGGCTTCCATTATGACGTTACACAAAGCAATAAAAGTCCCCGTACGACCGACTCCAGCGCTGCAGTGAACAACAATTGGTTTATCAGTGGAGACTGAGGCGAGGCGCTGCTCAAAGTCTACAAGACTCCAGGCAGTTGTAGGGACATCTTTATCAGGCCAGGCTGTGAAGTGAAACTGTGTCAATTCGTGAACACAAGCCCCATCCCTCAAGAGCTGCAGTCTACGGATGGTGTAATCTGCAAACACTTGGATGGTTGTTAGTTTCACTTTGATATCACCAGCTTTTATCACATCGTCTTCAGGCCAGTACCTTTCACATTTTGTTTTCCCATTCTCTGCCAGGTTCGTTAGCATGACGACTATCTCCACGTCTTGTTCTAACAACATTCTCACAAAATCCTTTAGCGTTGACTTTATAGGACCCTGTGAGGCTATGAATGTCCACATTCCCTTGTAGCCATCGATGTATGAAGCGTTGATATAATCTCCCCATTTTTTGACGTTACAAGTTTTCAACAGAACTCGGGAATGGTCATAAGCACAAATGTTCTTGTAGCGATTTTTGTGTTTGTTTTCTTCATTCAGTCCAACATTTGTTGTAGCGTTGATGTTGGCGGGGATTGAGTTAAATTGTTGTTGGAAGAAAACATTGTCGTGTGAAGCCAGAAAGTGGGACAGTTCTCTAACAGAAATAGAGGTAGAGCTCATTACAGATGCTGTGTTAATGTAAACGTTAACCATTGAATTGCAATCTGTCTTCATGTTTATCGTTGTTTTTGGTGTTGTCAATCGATATATTGATGAGATTGGTTTCTCTTCATTTGTTGTATAGGAAACCGGTGGGTACATTTCGTAATTGTCTACTTGATCATGACTGTGGTGTTTTGATTCTTGACTTCCGTTTCCTACAATGCAACTCTGTTTATTTGTTGCTGGCTTAAACCTTGGCCAGAGATAAGTGCCAAAAACTACTGCCATGACAAGTATGACGATAACAACCAATGGTATCACAACACTAGAAGCTGACATCGAGTTTTCATCGGCTGCTATTAAAATATCCTCGCATTTTGGAGACTGATACTCACGTAAACAGCCGTATTTGCATGATCCATTATTGTGAAAACATGGTGATTCACCTTCGTGGGTAGTAGTCGCACAAAAGCTGCTACAATTGAGTTTACAACCGCCGCCATATTTCCCCACCTTACATGGTTGTTGACAGTCCTCACCTTGGAAACCAGCAGCACATCCTGACGGACACCCCCCAGTGCTGACAAAACATGACTCATCTCTTACAGCACAGTTACATTTGTGTTCACAGTCACGTCCGTACATTGATGACGGACACGATGAATCTCCATACAGTTCTACCTCGCACATATTGAGAACTGCATCTTTAATTCTCTTGTTGTTGTAAATGTTCACAAGAGAAACTGGTGGCATCTTTTTTGTACTTTGTATCGTATATACAGAAAGCGTTGTATTGTTCATATCGGTATAGTTAAAGACTATTTCAAGATCGTTTGAGAAACTT
Source organism: Megaustenia siamemsis (assembly GCA_032433765.1). Taxonomy (NCBI): domain Eukaryota; kingdom Metazoa; phylum Mollusca; class Gastropoda; order Stylommatophora; family Ariophantidae; genus Megaustenia; species Megaustenia siamemsis. The sequence goes on along the minus strand of JAVIAB010000041.1, from coordinate 61,715,910 downwards.
CTGAGAGTGAATCCATTGATTCGGTCTTCATGGTCTTTAACACCCTCTCTATTGTACACAACATACCTGTTTATTATGTGCGGTAAGGACAACGTCACATTCCAATTTGGATTCTGGTACCCTTCATCAGTCGTAGAAGTACAACTTCCATGTCCCCAGTTACTATCTACGTTACCATCCACGGCATTCCGTGAATCAGATAAACTAGAATTGTAGACATTGTCAAAGTATGTGCTGGACTGTGTGGTGTTCTGACGTAGCGCTACATTACGACCACCACTGACGTAAAGAGAACACAGAGACTGGACCCCTTCCCCTTCTAGAATCACAGACTGAACTAGCTCATCCATGTCACAGTGAATGTCCAGTGTTCTTTCGTTAACGACGGCACTCCTCATGTTCTTGCACTGTATTTTCTCTTGATTTTCATTGTCAAGAAAATTTACCTGAAATTGTTGAGTCAATGAAGGCTTGTCCACTCGTAACCTGAGCCAGGTGAATGGAAACTTTGACGACAAATTTACTGTAACTGTTAATGTTTGGTCAGGATTGCAGGTACTCACATTCCTATCATTTAACCAGTTTGTCATTCCCAGATCTTTGTCGTACAATAAATCCACATATTGACAATCTGGACCAAACCAACCCTTTTGACAACCACGTTTTTTACCCGATCCTTCACGATTACAAGTGACCTTGCTTTTCCAGCGACATTTGTACTGGCAATTTGAGCCAAACCAACCAACATCACATTCTGGTTCTGAAACATTCTGTGACCAGTTCGGTGTCGTGAGCATCGCCAGTGAGAGATAAAGCAACAAATACATGGTCAGTGTGAATCCCTGAGAAATGTTTTGCTATTGCGTCTAGATTAAGCTATGATACCGCAAATTGTTTATTTCTATACGATTTACATATAATGGTTATTTCAATTCTAATTAGTATGAACCTCACACAAAATCTATTTTATGTTGTTTTACTTTGCTCAACTCCTATATAAACTTAAGTCACATTATTTCACAAAACCATATAATGGTAGTATAATATTAGTATAATGGTAGTATAATATTAGTATAATGGTAGTATAATATTAGTATAATGGTAGTATAACATTAGTATACTATTAGTATAATGGTAGTATAACATTAGTATAATGGTAGTATAATATTAGTATCTATCTATCTATTGACCTTTCGAGCCGTAACCGGCCCATAGGCGTAGACCAAGATACACCTTCTCCTATATGAATTTGTTCTAGCAGTTTTCTTTTAAAGATATTTTATCAAATCTCGCCATCTGTCTCTGTTCTGTGCAAGCAGTTCTATCTCATTGAGGGAGCCGATTCTGCTGCTCTTGCCTCTCTCATCAATGTTCTTCTCATTTTACCTGTTTATATGATGCTTGCTATTCGATTATTATACATTCCAAGTATGACCATCGTCTTTTCTTATTACTGAAGATATTAGTGTTGATTGGCGATTTCTCTAATTTCTCTAATATTAGTATAATGGTAGTATAATATTAGTATAATATTAGTATAATATTAGTATAATATTAGTATAATATTAGTATAATGGTAGTATAATATTAGTATAATGGTAGTATATATTAGTATAATATAGTATAATGGTAGTATAATATTAGTATAATGGTAGTATAACATTAGTATAATATTAGTATAATGGTAGTATAACATTAGTATAATGGTAGTATAACATTAGTATAATATTAGTATAATGGTAGTATAACATTAGTATAATGGTAGTATAACATTAGTATAATATTAGTATAATGGTAGTATAACATTAGTATAACATTAGTATAATGGTAGTATAACGGTAGTATAATGGAAGTATAATAGAAATAGTTAAATTAGAAGTACATTTACGCACTAAAATTCTCGAATTGAACCATTTTCTTACACAAACCCTATGGATATTTTCTTATTCCCTAAGCTATAATATATTCAGATCAGAAACTGTTTGTGGTTTCTCATGCTATTGAAGCGCCTGTATCCTGTAACTTGTAGTCGGATAATGACAACATAACAATCACGTATATTCGAAAGCTCGTGTTTAGATATGCGAAATATTTACTTGTATTATAGACATATAGATATTATGTATTGTTGATAGTGTAGCTGTACTGAGGTATTGCTCATTATGTAGATTAAACTGCAATTCGTAGCCTTCACGTGTGACCTAATACTTTAACAAATGAACAATAAAAACATCACTTAAACATGTCCTTTCATACAAAAGTGGAAATGTACACACAATTTCAGTGTTTCCTGAAACGAAATCTGCACAAGTGAGATTGCTTCTTTTATACGTGAGTAACTGGGATGTTATAATGCCAAATACTACCAGACAGTTATAATGAACCATATCCTGATAACTACGCATCGTGTGTTGAGATCACTTAACTGGGTTTGAAATATCTGCTAGCATTGGAGTGGAGTGGTTTTTTTCGTTGTTGTTGCAGGAATCTCTAAATTCTTTTTTGTGGTTTGTTAACCTTTAGTTGCAAGAATCGTTACATTTATGTCTGTGATTTGTTATTTTTTATTGCAATAATTCCCAGATTTTAAAGAATGAAATGTTTCTTTGATTGCAATAATTCTCATACTTTAATGAATGAAATGTTATCTTTGATTGCAATAATTCTCATATTGTAATGAATGAAATGTTATATTTGATTGCAATAATTCTCATACTTTAATGAATGAAATGTTATCTTTCCAATAATTCTCAGATTTTAATAAAGGAAATACTGTCCTTGATTGCAATAATTCTCATATTTTAATGAATGAAATGTTATCTTTGATTGCAATAATTCTCATACTTTAATGAAGGAAATGTAATCTTTCCAATAATGCTCAGATTTTAATAAAGGAAATACTGTCCTTGATTGCAATAATTCTCATACTTTAATGAATGAAATGTTTCTTTGAGTGCAAAATTTCTCAGATTTTATTGAATGAAACGTTATCTTTGATTGCAATAATTCTCAGATTTTAATGAATGAAATGTTATCTTTGATTGCAATAAATTCTCAGATTTTAGTGACTGAAATGTTATCTTTGATTGCAATAATTATCATATTTTAATGAATAGAATGTTATCTTTGATTGCAATAATTCTCAGACTTTAATGAATGGAATGTTGTCTCTGATTGTGATACTTTCCGAATTTTAATGCGTGACTTGTTATCTTTAATTACAAGGCCTCACCAATGATAATGTGTACTGTGTTATATATATATATATATATATATATATATATATATATACACACATATGTATATATTTATTTATTTATATGTATATATCTTTATATATATATATATATATATATATATATATATATTTATATATATATATATGTATATATATATATACATATGCTGCACTGGTAACGAAAGCATCAAATGGATACAAGGAGACCACTTGGAGGATCTCGACTATACTGATGACATAATCCTCATCAGCAGTCAGATGCAAACGATGCAAGAAAACACAAATGAACTATCATCAATAACCAGCAAATTCGGGTTTTGAAATCAATCATGAAAAGTCTAAAGCCATGGAAAGCTTAATTCCAACAGACGACAAAATATACATGGAAAAGAAACCAGTGGAAGAGATCGATCACTTTATCTATCTTGGTAGCCACATTGATCGAGAAGGGGATACAAGTAAAGAAATTAGAATCAGAATAGCTAAAGCAGCAATGTCTTTCAGAAGCCTTGAAAAGTTGTGGAAATCAAAACTCATCAGCACAAACGCAAAACTTAGGCTATTCAAATCAAACGTACTATCAACCCTGACGTATGCGTGTGAAAGCCGGAAAACAACAAGAGATATAGAAACAAAGTTGAACGCATTCGAAAATAAATGTCTAAGGAAAATACTTGGTATAACATGGAACGAATTCAAAACAAACGAGGAAAATAGTGAAATTGCCAATCAAGCACTAATATCTGCAGTAAAAAAAAAAAAGACGATGGTCATATGTTGGACATGTGACGAGGAGAGATAATAACCGAATAACAAAGCAAGCCCTCATATGGGAAACAACTGTCTGCTTCTTGTTTGAGGTTAACCTTTAGAGTGTGTTTCCAGAGATTGTGGTCTGCAGCGATGTTTTCCCATGCTGAAGGATTTATGTTCAGAGTCTTCATGTCGCATTTACACACATCTACAAATCGAAGTTTTGGGCGCCCCCTAGTTCTATTACCATCTGCCACTTGTCCGTAGAGTATATCTTTCGGTATGAGGCCATCATTCATATGATGTACATGGCCAAGCCAGCGTAACCTACGTTGTTTCAGCAGCGTGTAGATAGGCCTGTGCAAGTCATGACCTCCACGTTTGACACTTTATCCTTCCAGGTGATACCAAGAATACGGCCCAGACATCGCATATGGAATCCATTTAGCCTTCTCTCCTGCTTTACATAGGTTGTCCAAGATTCGCTGCCATAAAGGAGGATACTAATTATGCTAATTATGTACTAATTAGCTATTAAGGTCAACAACAGACATGATAAATAACTGTCGAGATCGAAAGTTGTGAAAAGACATGATCACCTACTCCGGTAGGCATGGTACTTAATGATTTTGATGATAACATTGAGAAAGAGAAATTAGCGATATGCGTGCTGACAGCTCTGGCACTGAGTGTGTTCTTACACTCCAAATTTGCTCTTCATTCAATAAGAGAAGAGGTGGAGAATGGGTGCAACAATGATGTATACATTGAAAGACTGAGGAGTGTAAAGCTGGAGAATGGGTGCGACAATGATGTATACATTGAGAGACTGAGGAGTGTAAAGCTGGAGAATGGGTGCGATAATGATGTATACATTGAGAGACTGAGGAGTGTAAAGCTGGAGAATGGGTGCGATAATGATGTATACATTGAAAGACTGAGGAGTGTAAAGCTGGAGAATGGGTGCGATAATGATGTATACATTGAAAGACTGAGGAGTGTAAAGCTGGAGAATCGGTGCGATAATGATGTATACATTGAGAGACTGAGGAGTGTAAAGCTGGAGAATGGGTGCGATAATGATGTATACATTGAAAGACTGAGGAGTGTAAAGCTGGAGAATGGGTGCGATAATGATGTATACATTGAAAGACTGAGGAGTGTAAAGCTGGAGAATGGGTGCGATAATGATGTATACATTGAGAGACTAAGGAGTGTAAAGCTGGAGAATGGGTGCGATAATGATGTAAACATTGAGAGACTGAGGAGTGTAAAGCTGGAGAATGGGTGCGATAATGATGTATACATTGAAAGACTGAGGAGTGTAAAGCTGGAGAATGGGTGCGATAATGATGTATACATTGAAAGACTGAGGAGTGTAAAGCTGGAGAATGGGTGCGATAATGATGTATACATTGAGAGACTGAGGAGTGTAAAGCTGGAGAATCGGTGCGATAATGATGTATACATTGAGAGACTGAGGAGTGTAAAGCTGGAGAATGGGTGCGACAATGATGTATACATTGAGAGACTGTTGAGTGTAAAGCTGGAGAATGGGTGCGACAATGATGTATACATTGAGAGACTGAGGAGTGTAAAGCTGGAGAATGGGTGCGACAATGATGTATACATTGAGAGACTGAGGAGTGTAAAGCTGGAGAATGGGTGCGATAATGATGTATACATTGAGAGACTGAGGAGTCTCAAGCTGGAGATTGAGTGCGACAATGATGTAAACATTGAGAGACTGAAGAGTGTAAAGCTGGAGAATGGGTGCGACAATGATGTATACATTGAG
>JAVIAB010000041.1:61625121-61705121 GCA_032433765.1 Megaustenia siamemsis | reverse complement strand
CTCATGGTTCTCGAAGTCCTGTGCCCTTCCCACATCTCGGGGGGCATTGATGATGTCCGCCCGATCCATTGGTTGACCGTCCTCAACAATAGCGCAGCTAGCCAGCCTGTCCGCTCTTTCATTTCCTCGTACTGCCACATGTCCTGGGACATAGACAAAGGTGACCTGACGCATTTTTGGCTTCTGCAGTGACTCTACCCATTGCATACGTACAGAGCCCGCCTTCACTTTTCTTTCCATGCTCATTGAATCACTCAGAAAGGAAAGTGATTCATTCGAAACAAAGTGTTACGAAATATTTTTTAAGAGAGAAATATAACGTTCTGTGAGAAATCTGACTAGAGACAGAGATTCTTTCAGATGTGATGTGGGGAATACAACGCTCTGTGAGAGATCTGAATAGAGACATAGATTCTTTCAGATGTGATGTGGGGAATACAACGTTCTGTGTGAGATCTACCTAGCGACAGAGATTATTTCAGATGTGATGTGGGAAACACAACGTTCTGTTTGAGATCTAGCTAGCGACAGAGATTATTTCTAACGGGATGTGTTGAATGTAACATTCTATGGGACATCTAGCTAGCGACAGAGATTATTTCAGACTGACTGTAATGTCAGGTTATGTAAAGGACATGCGACCCTCTGATGATGACCACATTCATAATTGTCCACTCTTGTTACAATCGAACCTAAATTGTTGCAGACGTTTAATTGCATCTACAATTGTGCCTTTATCCGAACTGGTAGTCTCTAAGTGATGAAAACTAAATATAACAATACTACAGAAGTTTGTTTTATGTCTGCAGTCATGTGTACTTTGTGTCTGCAGTCATGTGTGCTTTGTATCTGCAGTCATGTGTTCTTTGTATCTACAGTCATGTGTGCTTTGTGTCTGCAGTCATGTGTACTTTGTGTCTGCAGTCATGTGTGCTTTGTATCTGCAGTCATGTGTGCTTTGTATCTACAGTCATGTGTGCTTTGTGTCTGCAATCATGTGTGCTTTGTGTCTGCATTTATGTTTGGCTTTGTGTCTGCACTCATGTTTGGCGTTGCGTCTGCACTCATGTTTGGCGTTGCGTCTGCACTCATGTTTGGCGTTGCGTCTGCGCTCATGTTTGGCGTTGTGTCTGCACTCATGTTTGGCGTTGTGTCTGCACTCATGTTTGGCGTTGTGTCTGCACTCATGTTTGGCGTTGTGTCTGCACTCATGTTTGGCGTTGCGTCTGCACTCATGTTTGGCGTTGTGTCTGCACTCATGTTTGGCGTTGTTTCTGCACTCATGTTTGGCGTTGTGTCTGCACTCATGTTTGGCGTTGTGTCTGCACTCATGTTTGGCGTTGTGTCTGCACTCATGTTTGACGTTGCGTCTGCACTCATGTTTGACGTTGCGTCTGCACTCATGTTTGACGTTGCGTCTGCACTCATGTTTGGCGTTGCGTCTGCACTCATGTTTGGCGTTGCGTCTGCACTCATGTTTGGCGTTGCGTCTGCACTCATGTTTGGCGTTGCTTCTGCAGTCATGTTTGTTTGTGATTTCATAATTGTGTGATGTGCTGTGAACGTGTGTTAGGGAACACCCACGATATGTGCTTTTTTCCACTTCATTCAATTAGTAAAGGATTAAGTTTTACTTTTCTTTCACTCGTGATCGCTTTTGTTTGGGTGATAAGAGTTGTATAGTCTAAATGTTGGTGTATGCAGTCTTGTCTTATCTATAAACTTAAAACCATCAAGATTTTATTGAATTTCTAGTATCGTCACTGTATTAACTTGCTCTTGTTTTTGTTTTTAGTTATGGCGAAACAAACCGACCAGTTTGTGACTCTTGACTATTTAAAAGTGTAGAAAGGTTTGATCGCTGAACAGACAGGTTGTTTATCTAGACTTGCGTGATGACAACCGGTTGGACATCAGTCTGTGTTGCTGCCTACTGGACGAAGCAGTTCCATGAATTTCCCCAATCGACCTGGTTTGTAACAGGACATTGACAATTGGATATTTTTTTTTATGTTCGTGCAAGGGAAATAAGAACTCTGTTGTTTCGTGTCTTTTCATTGGTTTATATGCGGTTGTCTCCGCTAGACGTTCACTGTAAGTTTAACCCAAGGAAACAGAAGAGTTTTATTTCAGCGCTAGATGTTCACTGTAAGTTTAACCCAAGGAAACAGAAGAGTTTTATTTCAGCGCTAGATGTTCACTGTAAGTTTAACCCAAGGAAACAGAAGAGTTTTCTTTCAGGGCTTAGCACCAACACCCACTTTATTTAGCGTTTACACAACGCCTTCAAGGAACGGGTATAGCTGCTACTAGTTCGGTCTACTGACCACATTCTGTAGGGGCATAGAAACAGCATTCTATGCTCAATATATAATTCAATGTTAGTGTTTTTTTTTCTTTTATTTTTTTCTTACTTTCTTTTTTCCTTCTCTTTTGCTCTTTCTTTCTTTCTTTCTTTCTTTCTTTCTTTCTTTCTTCACTTATTCTTGCACCCGTTCGTATCGAGGGAGATTCAAAGTTCTGGTTCTCGCCCTTTTTGACGGCTTCACTCGTTGTCACTTGATGTTGTAGTGTTTCTTTTATTCTGTCTGGTCATCTTATTCTGGGTCTGCCTCTTGCCCTTATCCCTTCTTCTCTTTCAATATATGTCTTGTATAGTAAGGTGTTGCACGGCATTCTAGTGTTGGTTAACACTTAGAAATACACACGTAAAATTAGGTGCTGTGGATTTAGAGTTACGTAAAATGGAAATGTGGAAGTAGTAATCTGTGACGATAGAGTTGAACTATATAGAAATATAGAAGTAGTTTTCTATGACGATTCAGTTTGGTTTTATAGAAGTAGTTTTCTATGACGATAAAGTTGAGTTATATAGAAATAGTTTTCTATGACGATACAGTTGGGTTATATAGAAATATAGATGTATTTTTCTTTGACGATAATTTGAATTATATAGAAGCAGTTTTCTATGTCGATACAGTTGGGTTATATAGAAATATAGATGTATTTTTCTTTGACGATAATTTGAATTATATAGAAGCAGTTTTCTATGTCGATACAGTTGGGTTATATAGAAATATAGATGTATTTTTCTTTGACGATAATTTGAATTATATAGAAGCAGTTTTCTATGTCGATACAGTTGGGTTATATAGAAAGATGGAATGGGCAGTAACGGTAAAGTACGAGACTTGAGTCGACGTCTTAGCACGCCAGTTGTCGCCCATGTGTACTCCTCAGCCTATTCAGAAGTGTTCGGAGACATCTGGTTAGTATCGATTCACTGAAGCAGCAGTTTGTGACCCCATATGTATGTTTTATTAGTAAAGTAAAGTAAAGTACCCCCCGTCACGCCAAGTGGCGTATAGGGAAATATGGTGTTAGTGACCCTATATTTTACAGACCTTCAGCACATGATTTTTTGGGGTAATGTGGTCGGTATTACGCCCATGCTGCTTTACTTTCCCAGAAAAAATCCGGTACCCATTTAAGGCTGGGTGAACCCGGAGCCGTCGGTTGGGATCGAACCCTACCCCTTGTCCGTAGTAGTCCAGTTCACTAACCACTGAGCTATCGCGGCTCCCATTAATTTTTAGGGAATTAGTAAAACCCAGGTGTCCTCGCCAGGGAACGAACCCCGGCTGTTGCCGTGGTAAGCCAACCGCCTATCGATTGTGCTAACCGGACACCCATGTTTTATTAGAAATATGCATTTTCTGTTCACTGTTTGCATGCGTATTTACAGTCATTGGTTTTAGTCATCGCCTTTACTGATAAAATAACCCAAAACGACATCATTTGTTAAGTCTTTCAGTACGGAATCTTGTTATCATTTAGCGGTAGAAATTTCGGAGAAAAAAATGAGTCATGTTTTTAAATATCAATCTACTTGTTTATGTTTATCTAACACTTAACATATTGATCATTATGTGTCATACTGGTTGGCGTGGGCGATCATGTCCTTCCAAAATCTTCTATCCAGCGTGGATCGTATTAATTCTGTTGTTGACTGTTTTCCATGCCATGACACTAAGCTATCCAGTATTTTCTATCTTTGTCGTCCACGATCTCTCTTTCCTTTTACTTTGTATTATAACCAAATCTTCCAACTTTCCTCTTCTCAGGATATGCCCGAAAAATGTTGATTGTTTTTTTTTCTGATGTTTTTTATGAGCTCTTTTTTTGTGTTGGCCTCTTTGAGAATTTCCTCTTTGGTTAAATAGTTGTCCAGGGAACTTTCAACATTCTTCTAAGAAATCCAATCTCTGTGGCCTCTAGTCGCTTTACATATTATATATGAATTTTTTTTAAAAATAATTAAACAAGGAATTATATTTCACCAATACCAAGATGATACAAGACAAATAAAAAGAATATGGTTGGATGACAGTTTACGCTAATCAAATTGAGAGTGACACACTGTGCGGCTAAACGTACAGGACAGAAATCGGATTAATGAATGGTGCGACGAAACGTTCGGAAAGAGTTGTTACGTTAGTTGTTACGTCTGTGTTACGTTAGAGCTAAAGTTAAGTCTGTGTTGAGTGAGAGCTAAAGTTAAGTCTGTGTTGCATGAAAGTTAAAGTTAAGTCTGTGTTGCGTGAGAGTTGAAGTTAAGTCTGTGTTGCGTGAGAGTTGAAGTTAAGTCTGTGTTGCGTGAGAGCTAAAGTTAAGTCTCTGTTGCGTGAGAGTTGAAATTAAGTCTGTGTTGCGAGAGAGCTAAAGTTAATTCTGTGTTGCGTGAGAGTTGAAGTTAAGTCTGTGTTGAGTGAGAGCTAAATTTAAGTCTGTGTTGAGTGAGAGCTAGATTTAAGTCTGTGTTGAGTGAGAGCTAAAGTTAAGTATGTGTTGCGTGAGAGCCAAAGTTAAGTCTGTGTTGAGTGAGAGCTAACGTTAAGTCTGTGTTGAGTGAGAGCTAAAGTTAAGTCTGTGTTGAGTGAGAGCTAAAGTTAAGTCTCTGTTGAGTGAGAGTTGAAATTAAGTCTGTGTTGAGTGAGAGCTAAAGTTAAGTCTGTGTTGCGTGAGAGATAAAGTACAGTCTGTGTTGCGTGAGAGCTAAAGTTAAGTCTCTGTTGCGTGAGAGTTGAAGTTAAGTCTGTGTTGCGTGAGAGTTGAAGTTAAGTATGTATTCCGTGAGAGCTAAAGTTAAGTCTCTGTTGCGTGAGAGCTAAAGTTAAGTCTGCGTTGCGTGAGAGCTAAAGTTAAGTCTCTGTTGCGTGAGAGTTGAAATTAAGTCTGTGTTGCGAGAGAGCTAAGTTAAGTCTGTGTTGCGTGAGAGTTGAAGTTAAGTCTGTGTTGAGTGAGAGATAAATTTAAGTCTGTGTTGAGTGAGAGCTAAATTTAAGTCTGTGTTGAGTGAGAGCTAAAGTTAAGTCTGTGTTGCGTGAGAGATAAAGTTAAGTCTGTGTTGAGTGAGAGCTAAAGTTAAGTCTGTGTTGAGTAAGAGCTAAAGTTAAGTCTGCGTTGCGTGAGAGCTAAATTTAAGTCTGTATTGAGTGTGAGCTAAAGTTAAGTCCGTGTTGCGTGAAAGCTAAAATCAGTCTGTGTTGAGTGAGAGATAAAGTTAAGTCTGTGTTGCGTGAGAGCTAAAGTTCAGTCTGTGTTGAGTGAGAGCTAAAGTTAAATATTTGTTGCGTGAGAGCTAAAGTTAAGTCTGTGTTGAGTGAGAGCTAAAGTTAAGTATGTGTTCTGTGAGAGCTAAAATAAGTCTGTGTTGCGTGAGAGCTAAAGTTAAGTCTGTGTTGCGTGAGAGCTAACGTTAAATATGTATTGCGTGAGAGCTAAAGTTAAGACTTTGTTGAGTGAGAGCTAAAGTTAAGTCTGTGTTGCGTGAGAGCTAAAGTTAAGTCTGTGTTGAATGAGAGCTAAAGTTAAGTCTGTGAAGAGAGAGAGAGCTAAAGTTAAGTATGTGTTGATTGAGAGTTGAAGTTATGTCTGTGTTGAATGAGAGCTAAATTTAAGTCTGTGTTTCGTGAGAGCTAAAGTTATGTCTGTGTTGAGTGAGAGCTAAAGTTACGTATGTGTTGAGTGAGAGCTAAAGTTAAGTCTGTGTTGTGTGAGAGCTAAAGTTAAGTATGTGTTGCGTGAGAGATAAATTTAAGTCTGTGTTGCGTGAGAGATAAAGTTAAGTCTGTGTTGAGTGAGAGCTAAAGTTAAGTCTCTGTTGCGTGAGAGTTGAAGTTAAGTCTGTGTTGCGTGAGAGTTGAAGTTAAGTATGTGTTCCGTGAGAGCTAAAGTTAAGTCTGTGTTGCGTGAGAGCTAAAGTTAAGTCTGTGTTGCGTGAGAGATAAAGTTAAGTCTGTGTTGAGTGAAAGCTAAAGTTAAGTCTGCGTTGCGTGAGAGCTAAAGTTAAGTCTGTATTGAGTGAGAGCTAAAGTTAAGTCTCTGTTGCGTGAAAGCTAAAGTTCAGTCTGTTTTGAGTGAGAGCTAAAGTTAAGTCTGTGTTGCGTGATAGCTAAAGTTCAATCTGTGTTGCGTGAGATCTAAAGTTAAGTCTGTGTTGCGTGAGAGTTGAAGTTAAGTCTGTGTTGCCTGAGAGTTGAAGTTAAGTCTGTGTTTCGTGAGAGCTAAATTTAAGTCTCTGTTGCGTGAGAGTTGAAATTAAGTCTGTGTTGCGAGAGAGCTAAAGTTAAGTCTGTGTTGCGTGAGAGTTGAAGTTAAGTCTGTGTTGAGTGAGAGCTAAATTTAAGTCTCTGTTGAGTGAGAGCAAAATTTAAGTCTGTGTTGAGTGAGAGCTAAAGTTAAATCTGTGTTGCGCATGAGATAAAGTTAAGTCTGTGTTGAGTGAGAGCTAAAGTTTAAATCTGTGTTGAGTGAGAGTGGAAATTAAGTCTGTGTTGAGTGAGAGCTAAAGTTCAGTCTGTGTTGCGTGAGAGCTAAAGTTAAGTCTCTGTTGCGTGAGAGTTGAAGTTAAGTATGTGTTGCGTGAGAGATAAATTTAAGTCTGTGTTGAGTGAGAGCTAAATTTAAGTCTGTATTGAGTGAGAGCTGAATTTAAGTCTGTGTTGCGTGAGAGATAAAGTTAAGTATGTGTTGAGTGAGAGCTAAAGTTAAGTCTCTGTTGCGTGAGAGTTGAAGTTAAGTCTGTGTTGCGTGAGAGTTGAAGTTAAGTATGTGTTCCGTGACAGCTAAAGTTAAGTCTCTGTTGCGTGAGAGCTAAAGTTCAGTCTGTATTGAGTGTGAGCTAAAGTTAAATCTGTGTTGCCTGAGAGATAAAGTTAAGTCTGTGTTGAGTGAGAGCTAAAGTTTAAGTCTGTGTTGAGTGAGAGCTAAAGTTAAGTCTGCGTTGCGTGAGAGCTAAAGTTAAGTCTATATTGAGTGTGAGCTAAAGTTAAGTCTGTGTTGCGGGAAAGCTAAAGTTCAGTCTGTGTTGAGTGTGAGCTAAAGTTAAATCTGTGTTGCCTGAGAGATAAAGTTAAGTCTCTGTTGCGTGAGAGTTGAAGTTAAGTCTGTGTTGCGTGAGAGTTGAAGATAAGTATGTGTTCCGTGAGAGCTAAAGTTAAGTCTCTGTTGCGTGAGAGTTGAAGTTAAGTCTGTGTTGCGTGAGAGATAAATTTAAGTCTGCGTTGAGTGAGAGCTAAATTTAAGTCTGTGTTGAGTGAGAGCTAAATTTAAGTCTGTGTTGCGTGAGTGATAAAGTTAAGTCTGTGTTGAGTGAGAGCTAAAGTTAAGTCTGTGTTGAGTAAGAGCTAAAGTTAAGTCTGTGTTGAGTGAGAGCTAAATTTAAGTCAGTGTTGAGTGAGAGCTAAAGTTAAGTCTGTGTTGCGTGAAAGATAAAGTTAAGTCTGTGTTGAGTGAAAGCTAAATTTAAGTCTGTGTTGAGTAAGAGCTAAAGTTATGTCTGCGTTGCGTGTGAGCTAAAGTTAAGTCTGTATTGAGTGTGAGCTAAAGTTAAGTCCGTGTTGCGTGAAATCTAAAGCTCAATCTGTGTTGAGTGAGAGCTAAAGTTAAGTCTGTGTTGCGTCAGAGCTAAAGTTCAGTCTGTGTTGAGTGAGAGCTAAAGTTAAATATGTGTTGCGTGAGAGCTAAAGTTAAGTCTGTGTTGAGTGAGAGCTAAAGTTAAGTATGTGTTCCGTGAGAGCTAAAATAAGTCTGTGTTGCGTGAGAGCTAAAGTTAAGTCTGTGTTGCGTGAGAGCTAACGTTAAATATGTATTGCGTGAGAACTAAAGTTAAGTCTGTGAAGAGTGAGAGCTAAAGTTAAGTATGTGTTGAGTGAGAGTTGAAGTTAAGTCTGTGATGAATGAGAGCTAAAGTTAAGTCTGTGTTGCGTGAGAGCTAAAGTTATGTCTGTGTTGAGTGAGAGCTAAAGTTACGTATGTGTAGAGTGAGAGCTAAATATAAGTCTGTGTTGTGTGAGAGCTAAAGTTAAGTAGTGTTGCGTGAGAGATAAAGTTAAGTCTGCGTTGCGTGAGAGCTAAAGTTAAGTCTTTTTTGCGTGAGAGTTGAAGTTAAGTCTGTGCTGCGTGAGAGATAAATTTAAGTCTGTGTTAAGTGAGAGCTAAATTTAAGTCTGTGTTGAGTGAGAGCTAAATTTAAGTCTGTGTTGCGTGAGAGATAAAGTTAAGTCTGTGTTGAGTGAGAGCTAAAGTTAAGTCTCTGTTGCGTGAGAGCTAAAGTTCAGTCTGTATTGAGTGTGAGCTAAAGTTAAATCTGTGTTGCGTGAGAGATAAAGTTAAGTCTGTGCTGAGTGAGAGCTAAAGTTTAAGTCTGTGTTGAGTGAGAGCTAAAGTTAAGTCTGCGTTGCGTGAGAGCTAAAGTTAAGTCTGTATTGAGTGTGAGCTAAAGTTAAGTCTGTGTTGCGTGAAAGCTAAAGTTCAGTCTGTTTTGAGTGAGAGTGGAAATTAAGTCTGTGTTGAGTGAGAGCTAAAGTTAAGTCTGTGTTGCGTGAGAGCTAAAGTTCAGTCTGTGTTGCGTGAGAGCTAAAGTTAAGTCTCTGTTGCGTGAGAGTTGAAGTTAAGTCTGTGTTGCGTGAGAGTTGAAGTTAAGTATGTGTTCCGTGAGAGCTAAAGTTAAGTCTCTGTAGAGTGAGAGCTAAAGTTCAGTCTGCGTTGCGTGAGAGCTAAAGTTAAGTCTCTGTTGCGTGAGAGTTGAAGTCTGTGTTGCGTGAGAGATAAATTTAAGTCTGTGTTGAGTGAGAGCTAAATTTAAGTCTGTGTTGAGTGAGAGCTAAATTTGAGTCTGTGTTGCGTGAAAGATAAAGTTAAGTCTGTGTTGAGTGAGAGCTAAAGTTAAGTCTGTGTTGAGTAAGAGCTAAAGTTACGTCTGCGTTGCGTGAGAGTTGAAGTTAAGTCTGTGTTGCGTGAGAGATAAATTTAAGTCTGTGTTGAGTGAGAGCTAAATTTAAGTCTGTGTTGAGTGATAGCTAAATTTAAGTCAGTGTTGAGTGAGAGCTAAAGTTAAGTCTGTGTTGTGTGAGAGATAAAGTTAAGTCTGTGTTAAGTGAGAGCTAAAGTTAAGTCTGTGTTGAGTAAGAGCTAAAGTTAAGTCTGCGTTGCGTGAGAGCTAAAGTTAAGTCTGTATTGAGTGTGAGCTAAAGTTAAGTCCGTGTTGCGTGAAAGCTAAAGTTCAGTCTATGTTGAGTGAGAGCTAAAGTTAAGTCTGTGTTGCGTGAGAGCTAAAGTTCAGTTTGTGTTGAGTGAGAGCTAAAGTTAAATATGTGTTGCGTGAGAGCTAAAGTTAAGTCTGTGTTGAGTGAGAGCTAAAGTTAATTATGTGTTCCGTGAGAGCTAAACTAAGTCTGTGTTGAGTGAGAGCTAAAGTTAAGTATGTGTTCCGTGAGAGCTAAAATAAGTCTGTGTTGCGTGAGAGCTAAAGTTAAGTCTGTGTTGCGTGAGAGCTAAATTTAAGTCTGTGTTGAATGAGAGCTAAAGTTAAGTCTGTGAAGAGTGAGAGCTAAAGTTAAGTATGTGTTGAGTGAGAGTTGAAGTTAAGTCTATGTTGAATGAGAGCTAAAGTTAAGTCTGTGTTGCGTGAGAGCTAATGTTAAGTCTGTGTTGAGTGAGAGCTAAAGTTACGTATGTTTTGAGTGAGAGCTAAAGTTAAGTCTGTGTTGCGTGAGAGCTAAAGTTAAGTATGTGTTGCGTGAGAGATAAAGTTAAGTCTGTGTTGAGTGAGAGCTAAAGTTAAGTCTGTGTTGCGTGAGAGCTAAAGTTAAGTCTGTATTGAGTGAGAGATAAAGTTAAGTCTGTGTTGCGTGAAAGCTAAAGTTCAGTCTGTGTTGAGTGAGAGCTAAAGTTAAATATGTGTTGCGTGAGAGCTAAAGTTAAGTCTGTGTTGAGTGAGAGCTAAAGATATGTATGTGTTCCGTGAGAGCTAAAATAAGTCTGTGTTGCGTGAGAGCTAAAGTTAAGTCTGTGTTGCGTGAGAGCTAAAAGTTAAGTATTTATTGCGTGAGAGCTAAAGTTATGTCTTTGTTGAGTGAGAGCTAAAGTTAAGTCTGTGTTGCGTGAGAGCTAAATTTAAGTCTGTGTTGCGTGTGAGCTAAAGTTAAGTCTGTATTGAGTGAGAGCTAATGTTAAGTCTGTGTTCAGTGAGAGCTAAAATAAAATAAATAATCAATATCGAACATCGGTGATGACGAAGCCAAGATTATAGCGATCAGTTATGTTTTGCTGTTCGCCATATACATGTCCTATGTTGTTATGACCTGTTCACGTTTTTTGCTTCACTAAAGTTGTACAGGGAGAGCTTGTCGAGATATGGTAGATTATACAGCACGGTTAGTGTGACATGTTTGTTTTCGTCACTGTTCTAAACTTATCATGTGTGTGTGTGTGTGTGAAATATTTGTTTTCTTCACGGTTCTAAACTTGTCATTTGTGTGTGTGTCTGCATTGTCTGTTTTCTGAGTTCTAAACTACTATGTGTATAGAAGTGTGTCCTATCGCCCTTACTCGCTTTTAAAACATTCAATAGTAGCGTAATCCAATTTACACTATAGCTGTAAACAGCGCCCTGTATGTCATTGTAGTACTTTTGCTCTTGTTGGTATAGAAAGAAAACTAGTTACAGAGATCTCAAACATTGGAGCCACTATATTTTTGGGACAGAAAGAAAACTAGTTACAGAGATCTCAAACATTGGAGCCACTAAATTGTGGGGATAGAAAGAAAACTAGTTACAGAGATCTCAAACATTGGAGCCACTAAATTGTGGGGATAGAAAGAAAACTAGTTACAGAGATCTCAAACATTGGAGCCACTAAATTGTGGGGATAGAAAAAAACTAGTTAGAGAGATCTCAAACATTGGAGCCACTATATTTTTGGGACAGAAAGAAAACTAGTTAGAGAGATCTCAAATATTGGAGCCACTAAATTGTTGGGACAAAAGGAAAACTAGTTAGAGAGATCTCAAACATTGGAGCTACTAAATTGTTGGGACAGAAAGAAAACTCGTTAGAGAGATCTCAAACATTGGAACAACTATATTGTTGGGACAGAAAGAAAACTAGTTAGAGAGATCTCAAACATTGGAGCCACTAAATTGTGGGACAGAAAGAAAACTTGTTAGAGGGATCTCAAACATTGGTGCCACTAAATTGTGGGGATGGAAAGAAAACTAGTTAGAGAGATCTCAAACATTGGAGCCACTAAATTGTGGGACAGAAAGAAAACTAGTTAGAGATATCTTAAACATTGGAGCCACTAAATTGTGGGACAGAAAGAAAACTAGTTAGAGGGATCTCAAACATTGGTGCCACTAAATTGTGGGGATGGAGAGAAAACTAGTTAGAGAGATCTCAAACATTGGAGCCACTAAATTGTGGGACAGAAAGAAAACTAGTTAGAGATATCTTAAATATTGGAGCTACTAAATTGTTGGGACAGAAAAAAAACTAGTTAAAGAGAACTCAGACATTGGAGCCACTAAAATGTTGGGACAGAAAGGAAACTAGTTTGAGAGATATCAAACATTAGAGCCATTAAATTGTGGGGACAGAATGAAAACTAGTTAGAGGGATCTCAAACATTGGAGCCATTAAAATGTGGGGACAGAAAGAAAACTAGTTAGAGAGATCTCAAACATTGGAGCCACTAAATTGTGGGGGTAGAGCGAAAACTAGTTAGAGAGAGCTCAAACATTGGAGCCACTAAATTGTTGGAGTGGAACGAAAACTAGTTAGAGAGAATTCAAACATTGGAGCCACTAAGTTGTGGGGATGGAAAGAAAACTAATAAGAGAGATCTCAAACATTGGAGCCACTAAATTGTTGGGACAGAAAGAAAACTAGTTTGAGAGATATCAAACATTAGAGCCATTAAATTGTGGGGACAGAAAGAAAACTAGTTAGAGGGATCTCAAACATTGGAGCCATTAAAATGTGGGGACAGAAAGAAAACTAGTTAGAGAGGTCTCAAACATTGCAACCACTAAATTGTTATCACAGACAGAAAACTAATTAGATAGATCTCAAATATTGGAGCCACTAAATTTTTATGACAGACAGAAAACTAGTTAGACAGATCTCAAACATTGGAGCCACTAAATTGTTGGGGTAGAACGAAAACTAGTTAGAGAGAACTCAATCATTGGAGCCACTAAATTGTGGGGGTAGAGCGAAAACTAGTTAGAGAAAGCTCAAACATTGGAACCACTAAATTGTTGGAGTGGAACGAAAACTAGTTAGAGAGAACTCAAACATTGGAGCCACTAAGTTGTGGGAATAGAAAGAAAACTAGTTAGAGAGATCTCAAACATTGGAGCCACTAAATTGTGGGGGTAGAGCGAAAACTAGTTAGAGAGAGCTCAAACATTGGAGCCACTAAATTGTTGGAGTGGAACGAAAACTAGTTAGAGACAACTCAAACATTGGAGCCACTAAGTTGTGGGGATAGAAAGAAAACTAGTTAGAGGGATTACAAACATTGGAGCCACTAAATTGTGGGGATAGAAAGAAAACTAGTTAGAGAGAACTCAAACATTGGAGCCACTAAGTTGTGGGAATAGAAGGAAAACTAGTTAGAGAGAACTCAAACATTGGAGCCACTAAGTTGTGGGAATAGAAGGAAAACTAGTTGGAGGGATTACAAACATTCTAGCCACTAAATTGTTGGGATAGAAAGAAAACTAGTTAGAGAGATCTCAAACATTGGAGCCACTAAATTGTGGGGATAGAAAGAAAACTAGTTAGAGAGAACTCAAACATTGGAGCCACATAATTGTGGGGATAGAAAGAAAACTAGTTAGAGAGATCTCAAACATTGGAGCCGCTAAATTATCGCGCTTGAACGAAAAACATTTAGACAAGTCTCATTTTAAATGTAGATCCATTTATATGAAAACATAAAACAATAAAGTGTAGACAACGGAAATACCAAAAATACAGAAACTGAGAACATAACATTCAGAATGAAGTGATACTTAAGAAGCGAGGAGACAGAAACTGCTGAAATCTGAAGATGACAAACAGAAACCCATTTCATTCATATATATATGTGTGTGTGTGTGAAAGAGAGAGAGAGAGACAGAGAGAGAGAGAGAGAGACAAACAGACATTGAGAGATAGAAAATCTCACATGCAGCAAAGAAAAGAATAGAAAGTAAAAAATCAATTCATTCGAAATAAATAGAACAGAAAAATCATGAAGATTACTAGTATAATGAAAAAGTGCAGTGAAAAAATATTTTTCTTAAATCATCATTGAGTGCCGTCTCCGCATCAAGGTTTGCTAAGATAGAGCGCCATTCTATTTCGTCTCTTGCTTTGATGGTGCAGATTGTCATAGGTTGACGTGTCCATCTTTTGATATTACTCGTCCATGTTAGTCTTGGTCTGCCTCTGCCTCTTTTACCTTGTATTTTCCCTTCCACTATTACTTTTATTAGGATGTTGTGTCTTTTAACATGCCCCAAAAAATGTCATTTGTCTGGTTCTAATTGTGTTTTGTAGTTCTCTTTTCATGTTTAGTTTTAAAACTTCATCGTTTGTTTTCTTTTCTTTCCATCCAATTCTACCTATTCTTCTATAGATCCGCATTTCAAAGGCTTCAATTTTTTGTTCTGTTTTCTGGTCTAATGTCCATGTTTCTGCACCATACAGGAATATTGAGAAGATGTAACATTTTGATATTTTTAGTTTTAGCCCTGGTGTTATTGGTTTTGATGTTAGTATGTTCTTCATGACATTAAAATTACTTTTTGCCACATCTATTCCTTTGTTGATTTCAGTTGTCCATTTTCCATCATTGGTTATAGTATGTCCCAGGTAGTTGTAGCTCTGGACTGTCTCTAGATGTATTCCTTCAACTTTGATATTTAATTGTAGGTCTTGAGAGTTTTCTTTGTTTATGATCATAGTTTTAGTCTTTTTGATATTCATTTCTAGTCCATATTTTTTGCTTGTCATGTTTATTACATTAAGTAATTGTCGTAGATCTTTAGGATTTTCTGCTAGTAGAACAGTATCATCAGCATATCTTAGGTTATTGATTATCTTTCCATTAATGTTTAGGCCTGGAATCTCTGAGATGTTTTTAAAGATTTGCTCCGTGTATAGATTGAACAAGCTTGGTGATGGGATGCATCCTTGTCTTACTCCTCTTTTTATGTCCATGGGTGTAAGAGTTCTCCTTGTTATACTATATTATTGCTTGCTCCCAGTACAAGTTACATATTAGTCGTATGCCTGTATCATCCAGATTTATATCTTTTAGGCAGTCCGTAAGTTGATTATGGTGTATTCTATCAAAAGCTTTGGTGTAGTCAATGAAGCAGGTTTATATGGGTGTGTTTACTTCTATGTACTTTTCAATCAACGTCTCCATGCTGAATATGGCTTTTTTGTTTTGTCACTGTTTTTCTTGAATCCAAATTGTTGCTCGTCTAATTCAGTATTAATTTTATTCTGAATCCTTCCCTGTATAATTTTTAGTAAAATGTTGGTTACCTGGCTCATTAGGCTTATTGTTCTAAAATCACTGCATTCAACTGCACCATTCTTTTTAGGCAATGCAATGAAAGTTGGTGCTTTTAGTTCATTTGGTATGTATCCTGTATGGTATATGTCATTGCATATGTCTGTGATCACTTCAATGCTAAAATCTTGTAGTGTCATATCGTCTCTATCTGTATATTGTCAGGTCCTGCTGCTTTTCCCTTTTTCATTGTTTTCATAGCTTTTTCTACGTCCGATTTCAGGATTTTATAGCTGGATGTACATTTTAGAAATGTTTTTCTGTCCCTTTCGTCATGAAATAATTCTTTTATATATTCCTGACATCTATCGATTATATCTTTGTTGTCTGTTAGCATTCTTCCCTCATTGTTTGCAATACATCCGCTTCCTGCAGCTTTTTTGTCTTCATTAGTCATTCGCTTTTTTTCTGTGTGCATCCCTCTTAAATTTTGTTTACTTTCCATAGTTTTGACTCGTAGACATCTTTGGTTGAGCCAGTCTTCTTTTGCCTTTTTGCACATTTTGCGTATTTCATTATCAATTTCATTGTATCTGCCAGTATTCTTCGCTTGTCTTCTTTCTTCCATTTTTTCTAAGATTTGTCAGTTATCTATTTTTGTTTTTTTTGTTACTTGCCTTTTTGGGTAAAGTTTCACAGGATTCTTGTATGCTGTTTTTTATGCATTGCATTTGGTTGTGACTTTTTCTTCAGGATTTTCTCTTCTGTACTGCTCAATCCCTTCTTCTATCAGCTTCTAATATATGTTCCTTACTTGTAATGTATAAGTTTCTTTTACATCTTTCTGATTTAACGCTGTTGTATCTATTGGTATTGCTGAATTAGTCTTTCGTTTCTTTCTCTTTAATTTGATTTTCATTTTAATCATTACAGGATTGTGA
The DNA here is from genome assembly GCA_032433765.1 of Megaustenia siamemsis. Taxonomy (NCBI): domain Eukaryota; kingdom Metazoa; phylum Mollusca; class Gastropoda; order Stylommatophora; family Ariophantidae; genus Megaustenia; species Megaustenia siamemsis. The sequence continues at coordinate 61,689,325 of JAVIAB010000041.1, read as the reverse complement.
TCTGAATTAATATCTGCTCCTGGATAGGTTTTTGTTTTCTTGACGCTTTTCCGGAATCTGTCTTTTATCATTATGTAATCTATTTGATTCCTCTCTCTATCTCCAGGGCTTTTCAGTGTTTGTAATTTCCTGTTCTCTTGCTCAAAGTACGTGTTTCATATTTATAAGCCTCTTTTCTTCACAAAATTGAATTAATCTTTCTCCTCTGTTATTTCTTTTTTCTAAACCATGATTACATATATTGGTCTTATTACTACTTTAACGTTCATGTCAGGCATTACAATCAAGATGTCTCAAGATTTCACTTGCTTCATAAATTTATTTAGATCTTCATAGTATGCTTCTATTTGTTCATAAGTATAGTCTTGAGTAGGTGCGTATGTCTGTATTATTGCTATGTCAAATGGTTTTGCCTTCATTTTTAATAATATGATCCTGTCATTGTATGTCCAGTGGGTATTTATATATTTTTGTATTTGTCGTTTTATTAGTATGCCTACCCCTTATTGGTGTTCTATTGTGTTACCTGAATATATAAATGTATGTTTATCGTCTTGTATGTATCCACTTTCCTTCCATCTTGTTTCTAATATGCCTAAAATATCTATGTTTGATCGTTCTGCTTCAACCATAAGATTCTCTAATTTTCCTTGTTGTTATACCAAGTATAAGGTCTTAACATTCCATGTGGCTATTTTTAGTTCGTTCCTAAAACAGTAGTTAGAATTTCTCTCCATGGCTTTCTTTGAAATGTTACTTGATGAGGCTCCAATCTCTTTCACGGTGGTCTGCCATATTTATTTTTCGTGTCCTGAATATGACTCATGTGTACCACACACTTTGCTGTTTTCGCTTTCTGGGCCGTTGGGAATGAACAATAATGGAAAGCATGGTCCCTGGGCGACGCATCGGAAGAAGACCAAGAAGAGGGTGATTTCAAGACATCAAGGAGACCTTGAACATGACAACAGAAGAAATGAGATATCTGGCAAGAGAGAGATAGAGAGAGAGAGAGAGAGAGAGAAAGAGAGAGTCTTTGAACCATGCTGGACACTGATCTTCTGAAAGTCATGGAAGAGCATCAGAGTCGTACGATAAATTATGAAAGTGCATTTATAGAAGGATTACATGACAAAAACGAAGAAGCAATGACTTGTCATTTATATGACATGCAGGAGGACAAGTAGAAGATGCACTGAAATATCATTTATTGTGAGGTTTACAGGACAATGCAAAAAGTAATTATAATGCCATGAAGAACATACTAACATCAAAACAAATAACACCAGGGCTAAAACCAAGAATAGCAAAATGTTACATTTTCTCAATATTCCTATATGGTGCAGAAACACGGACATTAGACAAGAAAACAGAACAGATAATTGAAGCCTTTGAAATGTGGATATACAGAAGAAATAGGTAGAATTGGATGGAAGGAAAACAAAACAAACGATGAAGTCTTAAAACAACTAAAAATGAAAAGAGAACTACTAAGCACAATTCAAACAAGACAAATGAGATTTTTGGGCCATATTAAAAGACACAACAACCTACTAAAAGTAATCCTGGAGAGGAAAATGCAAAGTAAAAGAGGCGGAGGCAGACCAAGACTAAAATAGACGAGTAACATCAAAAGATGGACACATCAGCCTATGACAACCTGCACCATCCAAGAAAGAGACAGAGCAAAATGGCGCTCCTTTATAGCCAACCTTCGTTGCGGAGACGACACTCTATAATGATGATGACAGGACAAACAAAAGAAATTTAAAAGGACACATAAAGAAGGGCATGCTGGACATTTACTGAAATGCTTGAGATACAAATAGAATAATGGGCACAATCAATATGCATGAAGAATACAAAGTATCAAAAATAGCAAGAACGCCACAAGAAGGAGCACTTATAGTGAATAGCAAATAACACACAAGTAAGACATAAGAATGAAGTACTTATAACGAACTGCAAACAACGAATAAGTAAGACACAGCAATGAAACACATATAATGAACAGCAAACAACGAATAAGTAAGACACAATAAGGAAACACATATAATGAACAGCAAACAATTAACAAGTAAGGCACAGCAATGAAACACATATAATGAAAAGCAAACAATGAATAAGTAAGACACAATAATGAAACACATATAATGAACAGCAAACAATGAATAAGTAAGACACAATAATGAAACACATATAATGAAAAGCAAACAACGAATAAGTAAGACACAATAATGAAACACATATAATGAACAGCAAACAACGAATAAGTAAGACATAACAATGAAACACATATAATGAACAGCAAACAACGACCAAGTAAGACACAACAATGAAACACATATAATGAACAGCAAACAATGAATAAGTAAGACACAATAATGAAACACATATAATGAACAGCAAACAATTAACAAGTAAGACACAGCAATGAAACACATATAATGAACAGCAAACAATTAACAAGTAAGACACAGCAATGAAACACATATAATGAACAGCAAACAATGAATAAGTAAGACACAATAATGAAACACATATAATGAACAGCAAACAATGAACAAGTAAGACACAACAAGGAAACAAATAAAATGAACAGCAAAAAACGAAAAAGTAAAACACAACAAGCAAAAAATATGGACTAGAAATGAATATCAAAAAGACTAAAACTATGATCATAAACAAAAAAAATTCTCAAGACCTACAATTAAATATCACATTGAGGGAACACATCTGGAGACAGTCCAGAGTTACAACTACCTAGGACATACTATAACCAATGATGGAAAATGCAAAACTGAAATAAACAAAAGAATAGGTATGGCAAAAAGTAATTTTATTGCCATGAAAAATATACTAACAACAAAACAAATATCAGCAGGGCTGAAACTAAGAATGGTAAAATGTTACATCTTCTCAATATTCCTGTATGGTGCACAAACATGGACATTAGACAAGAAAACAGAACAGAAAATTGAAGCCTTTGAAATGTGGATTTATAGAAGAATAGGTAGAATTGGGTGGAAACAAAAGATAACAAACGATGAAGTTTTAAAACAACTGAAAATAAAAAGAGAACTGCTGAACACAATAAAGACAAGACAAATTAAATTTTTGGGGCACGTTAAAAGACACAACAGCCTACTAAAAGTAATATTGGAAGGAAAAATACAAGGTAAAAGAGACAGAGGCAGACCAAGACTAACATGGACAAGTAACATCAAAAGATGGACAAGTCAATCTATGACTGCCTGCACCATCAAAGCTAGAAACAGAGTAGAATGGCGATCCATGGTAGCCAACCTTCGTTGCGGAGAGGACACACGATGATGATGAAGACACAACAATGAAACACATATAATGAACAGCAAACAGCACACAAGTAAGACATAACAATGAAACACTTATAATGAACAGCAAACAGCACACAAGTAAGACATAACAATGAAACACTTATAATGAACAGCAAATAGCACACAAGTAAGACATAACAATAAAACACTTATAATGAACAGCAAACAGCATACAAGTGAGACATAACAATGAAACACTTATAATGAACAGCAAACAGCATACAAGTAAGACATAACAATGAAACACTTATAGTGAACAGCAAACAGCATACAAGTAAGACAAGTGAAGAAATTGTGTTGTTTTCCTTCATACTAAAGTGAAGAAACTGTGTTATTGTCCTTCATATTAAAGTGAAGAAATTGTGTTGTTTTCCTTCATACTAAAGTGAAGAAACTGTGTTATTGTCCTTCATATTAAAGTGAAGAAATTGTGTTGTTTTCCTTCATACTAAAGTGAAGAAACTGTGTTATTGTCCTTCATATTAAAGTGAAGAAATTGTGTTATTGTCCTTCATACTAAAGTGAAGAAACTGTGTTATTGTCCTTCATATTAAAGTGAAGAAATTGTGTTGTTTTCCTTCATACTAAAGTGAAGAAACTGTGTTATTGTCCTTCATATTAAAGTGAAGAAATTGTGTTGTTTTCCTTCATACTAAAGTGAAGAAACTGTGTTATTGTCCTTCATATTAAAGTGAAGAAATTGTGTTATTGTCCTTCATACTAAAGTGAAGAAACTGTGTTATTGTCCTTCATATTAAAGTGAAGAAATTGTGTTATTGTCCTTCATACTAAAGTGAAGAAACTGTGTTATTGTCCTTCATATTAAAGTGAAGAAACTGTGTTATTGTCCTTCATATTAAAGTGAAGACACTGTGTTATTGTCCTTCATATTAAAGTGAAGAAATTGTGTTATTGTCCTTCATATTAAAGTGAAGAAATTGTGTTATTGTCCTTCATATTAATTTGAAGAAATTGTGTTATTGTCCTTCATATTAAAGTGAAGAAATTGTGTTATTGTCCTTCATATTAAAGTGAATAAACTGTGTTATTGTCCTTCATATTAAAGTGAAGAAATTGTGTTATTGTCCTTCATATTAAAGTGAAGAAATTGTGTTATTGTCCTTCATATTAATTTGAAGAAATTGTGTTATTGTCCTTCATATTAAAGTGAAGAAATTGTGTTATTGTCCTTCATATTAATTTGAAGAAATTGTGTTATTGTCCTTCATATTAAAGTGAAGAAATTGTGTTATTGTCCTTCATATTAAAGTGAATAAACTGCGTTATTGTCCTTCATACTAAAGTGAAGAAACTGTGTTATTGTCCTTCATATTAAAGTGAAGAAATTGTGTTATTGTCCTTCATACTAAAGTGAAGAAACTGTGTTATTGTCCTTCATATTAAAGTGAAGAAATTGTGTTATTGTCCTTCATATTAAAGTGAAGAAATTGTGTTATTGTCCTTCATACTAAAGTGAAGAAACTGTGTTATTGTCCTTCATATTAAAGTGAAGAAATTGTGTTATTGTCCTTCATACTAAAGTGAAGAAACTGTGTTATTGTCCTTCATATTAAAGTGAAGAAATTGTGTTATTGTCCTTCATATTAAAGTGAAGAAACTGTGTTATTGTCCTTCATATTAAAGTGAAGAAATTGTGTTATTGTCCTTCATACTAAAGTGAAGAAATTGTGTTATTGTCCTTCATATTAAAGTGAAGAAACTGTGTTATTGTCCTTCATATTAAAGTGAAGAAACTGTGTTATTGTCCTTCATATTAAAGTGAAGAAATTGTGTTATTGTCCTTCATATTAAAGTGAAGAAATTGTGTTATTGTCCTTCATACTAAAGTGAAGAAATTGTGTTATTGTCCTTCATATTAAAGTGAAGAAATTGTGTTATTGTCCTTCATACTAAAGTGAAGAAACTGTGTTATTGTCCTTCATATTAAAGTGAAGAAATTGTGTTATTGTCCTTCATACTAAAGTGAAGAAATTGTGTTATTGTCCTTCATACTAAAGTGAAGAAATTGTGTTATTGTCCTTCATACTAAAGTGAAGAAATTGTGTTATTGTCCTTCATACTAAAGTGAAGAAATTGTGTTATTGTCCTTCATACTAAAGTGAAGAAATTGTGTTATTGTCCTTCATACTAAAGTGAAGAAATTGTGTTATTGTCCTTCATATTAAAGTGAAGAAATTGTGTTATTGTCCTTCATACTAAAGTGAAGAAATTGTGTTATTGTCCTTCATACTAAAGTGAAGAAATTGTGTTATTGTCCTTCATACTAAAGTGAAGAAATTGTGTTATTGTCCTTCATACTAAAGTGAAGAAATTGTGTTATTGTCCTTCATACTAAAGTGAAGACACTGTGTTATTGTCCTTCATACTAAAGTGAAGAAATTGTGTTATTGTCCTTCATACTAAAGTGAAGACACTGTGTTATTGTCCTTCATACTAAAGTGAAGAAATTGTGTTATTGTCCTTCATACTAAAGTGAAGAAATTGTGTTATTGTCCTTCATATTAAAGTGAAGAAATTGTGTTATTGTCCTTCATACTAAAGTGAAGAAATTGTGTTATTGTCCTTCATACTAAAGTGAAGACACTGTGTTATTGTCCTTCATACTAAAGTGAAGAAATTGTGTTATTGTCCTTCATACTAAAGTGAAGAAACTGTGTTATTGTCCTTCATATTAAAGTGAAGAAACTGTGTTATTGTCCTTCATATTAAAGTGAAGAAACTGTGTTATTGTCCTTCATATTAAAGTGAAGAAATTGTGTTATTGTCCTTCATACTAAAGTGAAGAAATTGTGTTATTGTCCTTCATATTAAAGTGAAGAAATTGTGTTATTGTCCTTCATATTAAAGTGAAGAAACGGTGTGATTATCCTTCATATTAAAGTGAAGAAATTGTGTTATAGTCCTTCATAATAAAGTGAAGTCACTTTGTGTTGCTCTTCATAACGTCACAAGATGTTCCTACCCGTGACTGATAAGTTGGTCTGCTTGCAAGAACAAAAGAGAAGATTGAAGCGTTAATTTCGAATATGATTTCTGTATGACTGTGTCTTCTTATATGTATTTTCTTCTGTGTCTTCTTGTGTCTCAAATCCGTCTCTAAATTGTGTCTTCTTATATATATAGCTTTGGGGAGCCGCGATAGCTCAGTGGTTAGTGACCTGGACTACAAAGGACAAGAGGTAGGGTTCGATCCCAACCGACGGCTCCGGGTTCACCCAGCCTTTAATGGGTACTTGAATTTGTTTCAGGGAAAGTGAAGCGGCACGGGCGTAATACCGACCACATTAACCCAAAAATCATGTGCGAAAGGTCTGTAAAATATATGGTCACTAACATCATATTCCCTATACGCCACTTGTCGTGACGGGGGCTCTTTACTGCTTTTTTTATATATGGGTTTCTCTTCTGTGTCTCCATACAAGTTGTTTGTTCTGTGTCTTCCTCTGTATTAAGTCTGACTCTAAATTATGTCTCCATACAAGTTGTTTGTTCTGTGTCTTCCTTTGTATTAAGACTGACTCTAAATTGTGTCTCCATACAAGTTGTTTGTTCTGTTGTCTTCCTCTGTATTAAGTCTGACTCTAAATTATGTCTCTATACAAGTTGTTTGTTCTGTGTCTTCCTCTGTATCAAGTCTGACTCTAATTTATGTCTCCATACAAGTTGTTTGTTCTGTGTCTTCCCCTGTATTAAGTCTGACTCTAAATTATGTCTCCATACAAGTTGTTTGTTCTGTGTCTTCCCCTGTATCAAGACTGACTCTAAATTATGTCTCCGTACAAGTTGTTTGTTCTGTGTCTTCCTCTGTATTAAGTCTGACTCTAAATTATGTCTCTATACAAGTTGTTTGTTCTGTGTCTTCCTCTGTATTAAGTCGGACTCTAAATTATGTCTCCATACAAGTTGTTTGTTCTGTGTCTTCCTCTGTATTAAGTCTGACTCTAAATTATGTCTCCATATAAGTTGTTTGTTCTGTGTCTTCCTCTGTATTAAGTCTGACTCTAATTTATGTCTCAACACAAGTTGTTTGTTCTGTGTCTTCCTCTGAATTAAGTCTGACTCTAAATTATGTCTCCATACATGTTGTTTGTTCTGTGTCTTCCTCTGTATTAAGACTGACTCTAAATTGTGTCTCCATACAAGTTGTTTGTTCTGTTGTCTTTCTCTGTATTAAGTCTGACTCTAAATTATGTCTCTATACAAGTTGTTTGTTCTGTGTCTTCCGCTGTATCAAGTCTGACTCTAATTTATGTCTCCATACAAGTTGTTTGTTCTGTGTCTTCCCCTGTATTAAGTCTGACTCTAAATTATGTCTCTATACAAGTTGTTTGTTCTGTGTCTTCCTCTGTATCAAGTCTGACTCTAATTTATGTCTCCATACAAGTTGTTTGTTCTGTGTCTTCCCCTGTATTAAGTCTGACTCTAAATTATGTCTCCATACAAGTTGTTTGTTCTGTTTCTTCCCCTGTATCAAGACTGACTCTAAATTATGTCTCCGTACAAGTTGTTTGTTCTGTGTCTTCCTCTGTATTAAGACTGACTCTAAATTGTGTCTCCATACAAGTTGTTTGTTCTGTTGTCTTTCTCTGTATTAAGTCTCACTCTAAATTATGTCTCCATACATGTTGTTTGTTCTGTGTCTTCCTCTGTATTAAGACTGACTCTAAATTGTGTCTCCATACAAGTTGTTTGTTCTGTGTCTTCCACTGTATCAAGTCTGACTCTAATTTATGTCTCCATACAAGTTGTTTGTTCTGTGTCTTCCCCTGTATTAAGTCTGACTCTAAATTATGTCTCTATACAAGTTGTTTGTTCTGTGTCTTCCTCATTATCAAGTCTGACTCTAATTTATGTCTCCATACAAGTTGTTTGTTCTGTGTCTTCCCCTGTATTAAGTCTGACTCTAAATTATGTCTCCATACAAGTTGTTTGTTCTGTTTCTTCCCCTGTATCAAGACTGACTCTAAATTATGTCTCCGTACAAGTTGTTTGTTCTGTGTCTTCCTCTGTATTAAGTCTGACTCTAAATTATATCTCCATACAAGTTGTTTGTTCTGTGTCTTCCTCTGTATTAAGTCTGACTCTAAATTATGTCTCCATACAAGTTGTTTGTTCTGTGTCTTCCTCTGTATTAAGTCTGACTCTAATTTATGTCTCAATACAAGTTGTTTGTTCTGTGGCTTCCTCTGTATTAAGTCTGACTCTAAATTATGTCTCCATACATGTTGTTTGTTCTGTATCTTCCTCTGTATTAAGTCTGACTCTAAATTATGTCCCCATACAAGTTGTTTGTTCTGTGTCTTCCTCTGTATTAAGTCTGACTCTAAATTATGTCTCTATACAAGTTGTTTGTTCTGTGTCTTCCTCTGTATCAAGTCTGACTCTAAATTATGTCTCCATACAAGTTGTTTGTTCTGTGTCTTCCCCTGTATTAAGTCTGACTCTAAATTATGTCTCCATACAAGTTGTTTGTTCTGTGTCTTCCTCTGTATCACGTCTGACTCTAATTTATGTCTCCATACAAATTGTTTGTTCTTCAAGTAAACTGTTGTGTCTTTAACATGTCCCAAAAATCTCATTTGTCATGTATGTCTGTGGATATTGATATTAAATCTATAATGTTCCGACAATGTTCACAAGAAGGTTTGAGTTCAAACCCAATATAGAATTGTGAACAGAAGAAGGACTTGCGAAATGGAAATCAATATTGAGAAACCACATCTGATAGCAATTGACCACTTTTGTTGTCTTAAAACTTTGACAAACACAACATTGTTCGCAAAACAGAACTGCTGTCCAGATCGATCTCTTTCTTTATTTATGAAGTAGATGTAAAGACGTTTATGTGACCGAATGTAATTCTTCTCATAAGCACTAGACAATATAAATCATTGTATCGACATGTTTTTGTGTTTGTTCGCGTCGCATAAGCCAGAGGCTTTGACGTTAGTCATCATCATCATCAAGTTCCGAGCCTACTGGCGTAGGTGATCATGTCTCTCCACAACTTTCGATCTCGGCAGTTCTTTATCATTTCTGTTGTTGGCTTTCTGCCAAGTCATTCTCTTAAGCTGTCTGGTATTTTTTTCTCTTTGCTTCCCTCTATTTTTCCAATTGTTACAATATATTCCAGTTGTTCTCTTCTCATTACATGGCAAAAAATGATGATTGTTTCTTCCTAATATTGGAAATTAGGTCTCTTTTTGCTTTGACTTCTTTCAGAACGTCTTCATTACTCCAGCTCCTAGCTGTCCATGATATTCTTAACATTCTTCTGTAAAACCACATTTCTACAGACTCCAGTGATTTTCTTGTCTGTTGTCCTTTTATCCATAATTTACATCCATATGTTAAGATTGGCTTTATATAACATTTAAGAACTCTTTTTTATGTTTCTATTGTCAAAAATGGATTGCATAGTATCTTCCTCATTTTCTGGAAACTTGACGTTAGTGGGATTGTGTATTTTTTTATTCGTTTTCAGTGATACCGGAGTCTTCCATAACCAAATAATGAAAGGATTGTGTATGTGGTTATTGTGATGAAATACAATAGATAATGGTCTGGCCACGTATCTCGCCCGTCTGGCCTAGCAAAAACCATTCTGGAAGGAACCACGAAAAGAGAGAAAGGAGCTGATTGGCTGAGAAAGAGGTGGGAAGATAATATCAAATAATGGATAGACCTCCATTTTGCAGAGTCCCAAAGATCGATTGAAAATAAAGAGAGAAATGGAGAAGGTTTATGAAGCCTATCAGGGATGCCACTACTAACACGATCTATCTATCTATCTATCTATCTATCTATCTATCTATCTATCTATCTATCTATCTATCTATCTATCTATCTATCTATCTATCTATCTATCTATCTATCTATCTATCTATCTATCTATCTATCTATCTATCTATCTATCTATCTATCTATCTATCTATCTATCTATCTATCTATCTATCTATCTATCTATCTATCTATCTATCTATCTATCTATCTATCTATCTATCTATCTATCTATCTATCTATCTATCTATCTATCTATCTATCTATCTATCTATCTATCTATCTATCTATCTATCTGTCTGTCTGTCTGTCTGTCTGTCTGTCTGTCTGTCTGTCTGTCTGTCTATCTATCGATCCATCCATCCATCCATCCACCCATCCATCCATCCATCCATCCATCCATCCATCCATCCATCCATCCATCCATCCATCCATCCATCCATCCATCCATCCATCCATCCATCTATCTATCTATCTATCTATCTATCTATCTATCTATCTATCTATCTATCTATCTATCTATCTATCTATCTATATATCTATCTATCTATCTATCTATCTATCTATCTATCTTTCGTTCTTTATATCTATCTTTCATTCGCCTGAAGTATTGTCTATATCTGCAATGTCGTTTCCACTATTAATTTTACTGTCCCCTGTAATTCTTGCAGTGGTTCAGATAGTTTTGTATGTATTGTTGTATCTATGGGCCAATGGGTTTTCCTCAGTCAAATACACCCAGTGTAGTCCTGAAGTATGCGTTCAGCAGTCTGGTGCGCCTGTCCACATGTACAAGTAGTTGATGTGCCGATCTTGAATTTTGTATACATGTGACCGTGGAGCCGGTTGTGTCCCCCTCTGTGGCACACAATGACAACTTGTTCACATCCACTCATATCACAAAAGGCATTCGGACCTTGGGCCCTATGTTCTCCGACCGATTTGACCATCTGTTTCCCATGATATTATGCAACCGGTGCATCTGGCCGTGTGCGTGCCGAACCTCCTCCTTGTCAACCGACAAGCCTTCCCACCTCCTGGTATTCCACAGTGGGATGGGATCCACTGCATGGCAACCTTGTGGTGCTTTCTGAGTTCAGTCAATAAGGTCTGCAGATGTGGTAATTTTCTGGATTGTAGCTCCTGGAGTACTGATCTTGCATCTGTCAAAAACACTACACACCCCATTAGACCAATAATTATTATTGCAAACACTACCGACACCATTAGACCAATAATTATTATTGCAAACACTACCGACACCATTAGACCAATAATTATTATTGCAAACACTACCGACACCATTAGACCAATAATTATTATTGCAAACACTACCGACACCATTAGACCAATAATTATTATTGCAAACACTACCGACCCCATTAGACCAATAATTATTATTGCAAACACTACCGACACCATTAGACCAATAACTATTATTACAAACACTATTGTTATTGGAAATTACTCACACAGCTTATCATCTTGTGTTATTTTCACAAAATATCATAAGTATCACAATTTATTGTCGTCACTATCATTATCACAATAACATTTATCTTCAACAATGTTATTATAATTATTATCGTTGTTAATCTTTGTATCATTATTGTCATCGTTCTCTTAACAATTATTATTCATCATCACTATCATCATCAAAAATACCATTGCTACGTCGATATGCCTCTATCATTATCTCTCTTTTAACCAAATGGACATTACAAATGCAGACCGAATGGAGATGTCAACAGAAAAAGATATACGAGCAGCTTCAGACATCTAAGTCGCCATTTCCAATCCTCAGATTATCATAACAATCGTTATTAATGTTTTATTTTTTTTTCTCATTGTCCGGATGGTCTATATATACTCTACTTTAGACTCGTTTCATATCACAGATCCCGAACACAGCAACTGAACATTCAGTCAGGGTAGTTCTGAGCAAGCCTCTACCAGTCCAATATTAAGCAATTGACAACGTTGTCTACAAGACTCCAGATTTGAACATGAAATCTTCTGTTGTTATCATGATTCTCGCTGTCCTGCTCACTGTAAGTAAATAACATTTGTTTGTTTTTATTTCAATTTTTTTTTAAAGAAACAAATCCTAGTCTGTTGGTCACAGAGTAGAACAACTCATGAATAAACTGTTAGATTTAGTTTAATTGGATTCTTAGAAGTAGTTCACGAATAAACTGTTAGATTTAGTTTGATTTGATTCATAGAAGTAGCACATGAATAATAAACTGTTAGGTTTAGTTTGATTGGATTCTTAGAAGTAGTTCATGAATAAACTGTTAGATTTAGTTTAATTGGATTCTTAGAAGTAGCTCATGAATAATAAACTGTTAGGTTTAGTTTGATTGGATTCTTAGAAGTAGCTCATGAATAAACTGTTAGATTTAGTTTAATTGGATTATTAGAAGTAGCTCATGAATAAACTGCTAGATTTAGTCTAATTGGATTCTTAGAAGTAGCACATGAATAAACTGTTAGATTTAGTTTGATTGGATTCTTAGAAGTAGCTCATGAATAATAAACTGTAAGATTTAGTTTAATTAGATTCTTAGAAGTAGTTCAGGAATAAACTGTTAGATTTAGTTTAATTAGATTCTTAGAAGTAGCTCATGAATAAACTGTTAGATTTAGCTTAATTGGATTCTTAGAAGTAGTTCATGAATAAATTGTGACGAGAAGCTGGCACTCCTGTAGCAGCCCACTTGAACTCGAGGGGCCATCGGGGGAAGGCTGATGTCCAGGTCACTGGCCTTATATCTTGCTCTTCTGATCACCACAGTCGTCTCACCCTTGAGAACCGGTTGATCACTCGGTGGGGTTGCCTCACCCCCCGGGGTATGAATGTATCCCTATCCCTCTGAGGACCCCACTTCCTCTGATCCCTTCACCTTCCCTCTTACTCTTCTTCCCATCCCACCTCTATGTTAGTCTGCTCCCTTCCTATTCTCCCCCCCCTTCTTCTTCTTGTAGTCTACCCCCTGCCCCTTTTCTTTCTTCCTTTCTCTCGTCCTCCTACTCCGCCTCTTTATATTCACCTAATCTATCTGGTTCCCTACTTCTCTACCTCTCAGGACACTACTTCCTGCTCACGTTCCCTCTATTACTCCACTTCTCCCCCTCTATCTATTCACTTTGGACATACAACCTCTCCTCTTGTCACTTTACTATTACCTTTCTTAGTCTTCCTCTCGGTGTCTTGTTCTTGGTTATTATTTCCTCCCTCCTCCTTCCTCTCCATTTCTTTCCCTAGCTATTATTTCATCCCTCCTCCTTCCTCTCCATTTCTTTCCCTAGCTATTATTTCATCCCTCCTCCTTCCTCTCCATTTCTTTCCCCGTTTATTTTTTCCTCCCTCCTCCTTCCTCTCCATTTCTTTCCCCAGTTTTTCTTTCCTACCTCCTCCTTCCTCTCCATTTCTTTCCCTAGCTATTATTTCATCCCTCCTCCTTCCTCTCCATTTCTTTCCCCAGTTTTTCTTTCCTCCCTCCTCCTTCCTCTCCATTTCTTTCCCTAGCTATTATTTCATCCCTCCTCCTTCCTCTCTATTTCTTTCCCCAGTTTTTCTTTCCTACCTCCTCCTTCCTCTCCATTTCTTTCCCCAGCTATTATTTCCTACCTCCTCCTTCCTCTCCATTTCTTTCCCCAGCTATTATTTCCTACCTCCTCCTTCCTCTCCATTTTTTTCCCCAGCTATTATTTCCTACCTCCTGCTTCCTCTCCATTTCTTTCCCCAGCTATTATTTCCTACCTCCTCCTTCCTCTCTATTTCTTTCCCCAGCTATTATTTCCTACCTCCTCCTTCCTCTCCATTTCTTTCCCTAGCTATTATTTCCTACCTCCTCCTTCCTCTCCATTTCTATCCCCAGCTATTATTTCCTACCTCCTCCTTCCTCTCCATTTCTTTCCCTAGCTATTATTTCATCCCTCCACCTTCCTCTCCATTTCTTTCCCTAGCTATTATTTCCTCCCTCCTCCTTCCTCTCCATTTCTTTCCCTAGCTATTATTTCATCCCTCCACCTTCCTCTCCATTTCTTTCCCTAGCTATTATTTCCTCCCTCCTCCCTGCTCTCCATTTCTTTCCCTAGCTATTATTTCATCTCTCCACCTTCCTCTCCATTTCTTTCCCTAGCTATTATTTCATCCCTCCACCTTCCTCTCCATTTCTTTCCCTAGCTATTATTTCATCCCTCCACCTTCCTCTCCATTTCTTTCCCTAGCTATTATTTCATCCCTCCACCTTCCTCTCCATTTCTTTCCCCAGCTAATATTTCCTACCTCCTCCTTCCTCTCCATTTCTTTCCCTAGCTATTATTTCCTACCTCCTCCTTCCTCTCCATTTCTTTCCCTAGCTATTATTTCCTACCTCCTCCTTCCTCTCCATTTCTTTCCCCAGGTATTATTTCCTACCTCCTCCTTCTTCTCCATTTCTTTCCCTAGCTATTATTTCATCCCTCCACCTTCCTCTCCATTTCTTTCCCTACCTATTATTTCATCCCTCCTCCTTCCTCTCTTTTTTTCCCCCAGTTTTTCTTTCCTCCCTCCTCCTTCCTCTCCATTTCTTTCCCCAGTTTTTCTTTCCTCCCTCCTCCTTCCTCTCCATTTCTTTCACCAGTTTTTCTTTCCTCCCTCCTCCTTTCTCTCCATTTCTTTCCCCAGCTATTATTTCCTACCTCCTCCTTCCTCTCCATTTCTTTCCCTAGCTATTATTTCCTCCCTCCTCCTTCCTCTCCATTTCTTTCCCCAGTTTTTCTTTCCTCCCTCCTCCTTCCTCTCCATTTCTTTCCCGAGTTTTTCTTTCCTCCCTCCTCCTTCCTCTCCATTTTTTTTCCCCAGTTTTTCTTTCCTCCCTCCTCCTTCCTCTCCATTTCTTTCCCCAGCTATTATTTCCTACCTCCTCCTTCCTCTCCATTTCTTTCCCCAGCTATTATTTCCTCCCTCCTCTTTCCTCTCCATTTCTTTCCCCAGTTTTTCTTTCCTCCCTCCTCCTTCCTCTCCATTTCTTTCCCCAGTGTTTCTTTCCTCCCTCCTCCTTCCTCTCCATTTCTTTCCCCAGTTTTTCTTTCCTCCCTCCTCCTTCCTCTCCATTTCTTTCCCCAATTTTTCTTTCCTCCCTCCTCCTTCCTCTCCATTTCTTTCCCCAGTTTTTCTTTCCTCCATCCTCCTTCCTCTCCATTTCTTTCCCCAGTTTTTCTTTCCTCCCTCCTCCTTCCTCTCCATTTCTTTCCCCAGTTTTTCTTTCCTCCCTCCTCCTTCCTCTCCATTTCTTTCCCCAGCTATTATTTCCTACCTCCTCCTTCCTCTCCATTTCTTTCCCCAGCTATTATTTCCTCCCTCCTCCTTCCTCTCCATTTCTTTCCCTAGCTATTATTTCATCCCTCCTCCTTCCTCTCCATTTCTTTCCCTAGCTATTATTTCCTCCCTCCTCCTTCCTCTCCATTTCTTTCCCCAGTTTTTCTTTCCTGCCTCCTCCTTCCTCTCCATTTCTTTCCCCAGCTATTATTTCCTACCTCCTCCTTCCTCTCCATTTCTTTCCCCAGCTATTATTTCCTCCCTCCTCTTTCCTCTCCATTTCTTTCCCCAGTTTTTCTTTCCTCCCTCCTCTTTCCTCTCCATTTCTTTCCCCAGTTTTTCTTTCCTCCCTCCTCCTTCCTCTCCATTTCTTTCCCCAGTGTGTCTTTCCTCCCTCCTCCTTCCTCTCCATTTCTTTCCCCAGTTTTTCTTTCCTCCCTCCTCCTTCCTCTCCATTTCTTTCCCCAATTTTTCTTTCCTCCCTGCTCCTTCCTCTCCATTTCTTTCCCCAGTTTTTCTTTCCTCCCTCCTCCTTCCTCTCCATTTCTTTCCCCAGTTTTTCTTTCCTCCCTCCTCCTTCCTCTCCATTTCTTTCCCCAGTTTTTCTTTCCTCCCTCCTCCTTCCTCTCCATTTCTTTCCCCAGCTATTATTTCCTACCTCCTCCTTCCTCTCCATTTCTTTCCCCAGCTATTATTTCCTACCTCCTCCTTCCTCTCCATTTCTTTCCCCAGCTATTATTTCCTCCCTCCTCCTTCCTCTCCATTTCTTTCCCCAGTTTTTCTTTCCTCCCTCCTCCTTCCTCTCCATTTCTTTCCCCAGCTATTATTTCCTACCTCCTCCTTCCTCTCCATTTCTTTCCCCAGCTATTATTTCCTACCTCCTCCTTCCTCTCCATTTCTTTCCCCAGTTTTTCTTTCCACGCTCCTCCTTCCTCTCCATTTCTTTCACCAGTTTTTCTTTCCTCCCTCCTCCTTCCTCTCCATTTCTTTCCCCAGTTTTTCTTTCCTCCCTCCTCCTTCCTCTCATTTCTTTCCCCAGTTTTTATCTCCTCCCTCTCTTGTTCTTTTCTTTCCTTGATGTTTATTTCCTTTCTCTCCACCCTGCTATTTTTAGCCCACCTATGACTACCTCTGTTGCTCATTCCCCCGTTCTCCCCCTTGTCTTTTGCTTCTACGATTCCTTTGTTGGGATTGTTCTCCTCTGTGTTAGGCCCCATTAACTTTTATGGGGCCTATTATCTTCTCCCGCCTCTGCCTTTTGTCTGGCTACTGACACGTGTCTTTCCCAGACCACTGTTTAGACTCCTTTATATCTATTTCCACTATTGTTTTCATTACTAGTCTGGCTTTCTTCTCCTCCCTCCCCTCTCCTCCCCCTCCACCCGTATCTTTTGTAGGCCTCGTGTCCACTGCTCATTTCCTCGATTGCTCTACGACGGACAGTCAAGTTTCGCCAGCTAAGTTGACTTTTCTTATACGTTTTATACATTATCTTCGTTGTACTTCTGATTTTCTATATCTTCCTCATTTTTCCTATCTCTCTTTTCTACACATCTTGACTCTCATCCTACCTCCCCTCATGTAGCCTCTTTTCTTATTTCAAAATCCTACTTTCTTGTCTTCTTTTCTGTCCAGCTCTCCATTCTCCTGATCATCTAACATGTAGATATAGATAATTGTGCTTCATCGTTTGTGTTTGTTGTCCTTGTTTTCTGAAGAAGGCTACTAGCCGAAACGTCAGTATTGTATTGTGTTCCCTATTTGTAAAGCTGTCACCATACCTTGGAGTGTCTAACACTCCCCATCACTGACTCCTTGCTACCAGATTTACCGCAGCATTGCAATTATTTGCCTGTTCCCTACCAATCGATATCGCTGCTACTTGATGTTTGTTTAACGTCATCAATCTCTGTGTACTTTAGTTAGAACCATTTCCACTGCTCTCTGCTCCTTCACTTACCTAGACTATACTATCTCTCGTCAGTCTCTCACCGCCATCATATCAGTGTGCTTCCTCACCCTCTCCTCTATCACTTACCTCCACATTCTCCCTGTTTCCCACCTTCACTCTCTCTTTCTCTCTCTCCTCGGCTTGTCTATACCTTCGCATGTCCCCCCTCTATCTACCTAGTAGGCTCATCCTCCATTTCTCTTCTCGATCTCCTCCCTTCTCCTCACTATGCCCTCCCTCAAACATCTATCTCACTCTATCCGTCGCTCTATCATCGCCTCATTCTCCACTCTACCCCCCGAACTCTCTAACATCTCTAAGGACTTTGCCTTCACTACTTTCAAGAAAACTAGTTTACCTGTCATCTTAATTTCTTGAACAACTGCCTCCATCGTAAAATTCTCCCGTGCGGGTTCCGATCTCACTTCTCACCTCAAGTCGGCCAACCCTACCTCTCTAACTATCTTCGCCGCCAATTGCAGCATCTCGAACTCCAGCATGGATTGAGGCGTGTTCGTCTTGTCGCTTCCAGCCACTCTCGCCTTATTGCCCACCTCCACACCCGCCAACTACACCTCCTATCTCAACTCCATCTCCTCACCTCTAAATTTCCCGACACTCTTCGCTTCATCCGCCACACTATCCACCACTATAACCGATCTATGTATGACTTTTTGTCCTCCCAGCACAAACGTAAACTCTCTAACCTCCGTCCTCCCCCTCCACCATCACCTCCTCCTCTCCCCTATGCCTCTGACTCTAGCTCCCTTGTCGTCTGTATCCCCCCCGATCTGCCCCTTTCTGACCACGAGCGCTCTCTTCTCAGCAAGGGTCTTAAGTTTGTCCCTGTCCGCCCCTCGAGCGACTCATTTTCTCTCTTACGGGACATACATGAGTACCACAGACGACTACGACTCAAACTCTTTCACTTTCTTCGTCCGAACTCTTCCTCTCAACCTCCTCCTACAGACGAATTTGCCCGCTTCTCCTCCCGCAAATCTGACTGGACTCCCTCCCCGGGCGACTCACAGGCTTTGGACCAGTTCATTAACTGTACCCTCCGGGATATTAAGACACTTAGTCCCCAGAGACTTCGACACTCCAATCTTAGTAGGAAAGAGTACAAGGCCTTGCAGGATCTTCGCCGACGTGATGATATTGTCATCAAGCCGGCGGACAAGGGAGGTGCGGTGATGGTTTGGAGGAAAGACCTCTATATCCTGGAAGGGGACAAACAATTATCCGACCCCACCTTCTACCTCCCTACCCCCGATGACACGACTGTCTCTAATAACGCCATGGTGCGTCGCACGATCCTTCGGTTCATTGAGGATGGGCTACTTCCCTCTAGCGCCTCCCGTATGATCCTTCCTGACTACTGCTTGGGCAGACCCTCTTTCTATATGCTGCCCAAGATACATAAACCTGACTCTCCTGGACGACCTATTGTCTCTTCTATCTCATGTCCCACAGTTCTCATTTCTGACTTCCTTGATAGTGTCTTTCAACCCATAGTTATGGGCCTCCCTTCGTATGTCAAAGACACAAACGACGCCCTCAACATCTTCGCCTCTATCACCCTCCTTCCTGATCGCCAATACCGCCTCTTCGTGATGGATGTCTGCTCCCTTTATACTTCTATTCCCCACTCCGACGGCCTTCGAGCTCTTCCGTTTTTCCTGGACCGTAGGGTCCAACCCTCCATTGCCACTGGCGTCCTCCTACGTCTAGCGGAATTAGTCTTGAACCTCAACTCTTTTGAGTTCAATGGCAATTTCTTTACCCAGATCAGCGGTGTGGCTATGGGCACCAAAATGGGCCCCAGCTATGCATGTCTCTTCATGGGCTATCTTGAGCACCTAATCATCCAAACCTACCAGGGCCCTCTTCCCCTTATGTATCGTAGGTACATTGATGATTGCATTGGTCTGACTGACCTTCCTGAGGATGAGATCTCTCGTTTCATCGATTATGTCGAACATTTTCACTCCTCCATCCACATTACCTACCTTATCTCTACCTCCTCAGTATCTTTCCATGATATCTCAGTCTCCTTGGGCACCTCCCATCTTCTCACCTCGGTCTTCTATAAGGCCACCGACTCCCACAGTTTCCTCCGCTACGACTCCTCTCACCCCACATCATGTAAGAACTCTCTTCCCTATTCTCAGTTTCTCAGACTTCGTCGCCTTTGCCAAGACGATGAAGATTTCCTTCACAATGCCCACCTCTTGCTTGATTTCTTCCGCCGACGTCTCTATCCAGAAGCAGCTCTCCTCCCTGCCCTGCGTCGTGTTCTCCACACTCCTCGCCAGTCTGCTCTTACCCCCTCTACTCATACCCCCTTGGATAGAGTAGTACTCGCTCTCACCTATCACCCTCACCACTACGCTGTGATTAGGACCATCCACCGCTACCTACCTATTCTTCGATCTGACCCTACTACTCGTCTGCTCTTCTCCGACCCACCACTGGTGGCCTTTAGGCGTGACCGGAACCTCCGTGACTTTCTCGTAAGGGGCCGTCTTCCTGTTGCCCACCTCAGCCATCGAGGTACTATCCGCTGCAATCGCAGGGTATGCAAAACTTGTGATCACGTTCTCCAGACTGATACCGTCCTCTTTCCTAATGGTCCTTTCGAGATCAGAGAGGGATTTACTTGCATTTCGCGTAACATCATTTATGCCATCATCTGTAAGCGATGCAAGTTAACCTATATAGGTCAGTCTGGTCGCAGGATCGGCGATAGGTGCCGTGAACATATCCATGACATTACCCGAGAAGCTGGCACTCCTGTAGCAGCCCACTTTAACTCGAGGGGCCATCGGGGGAAGGCTGATGTCCAGGTCACTGGCCTTATATCTTGCTCTTCTGATCACCACAGTCGTCTCACCCTTGAGAACCGGTTGATCACTCGGTGGGGTTGCCTCACCCCCCGGGGTATGAATGTATCCCTATCCCTCTGAGGACCCCACTTCCTCTTCCTCTGATCCCTTCTCCATTTTTTTTCCCTAGCTATTATTTCCTCCCTCCTCCTTCCTCTCCATTTCTTTCCCCAGCTATTATTTCCTCCCTCCTCCTTCCTCTCTATTTCTTTCCCCAGCTATTATTTCCTCCCTCCTCCTTCCTCTCCATTTCTTTCCCCAGCTATTATTTCCTCCCTCCTCCTTCCTCTCTATTTCTTTCCCCGTTTATTTTTTCGTCCCTCCTCCTTCCTCTCCATTTCTTTCCCCAGTTTTTCTTTCCTCCCTCCTCCTTCCTCTCCATTTCTTTCCCCAGTTTTTCTTTCCTCCCTCCTCCTTCCTCTCCATTTCTTTCCCCAGCTATTATTTCCTACCTCCTCCTTCCTCTTAAATTCTTTTCCCCTGTTATTTTTTCCTCCCTCCTCCTTCCTCTCCATTTCTTTCCCCAGTTTTTCTTTCCTCCCTCCTCCTTCCTCTCCATTTCTTTCCCCAGTTTTTCTTTCCTCCCTCCTCCTTCCTCTCCATTTCTTTCCCCAGTTTTTCTTTCCTCCCTCCTCATTCCTCTCCATTTCTTTCCCCAGTTTTTCTTTCCTCCCTCCTCCTTCCTCTCCATTTCTTTCCCCAGTTTTTCTTTCCTCCCTCCTCCTTCCTCTCCATTTCTTTCCCCTGTTATTATTTCCTCCCTCCTCCTCCCTCCATTTCTTTCCCCGGTGTTTATCTCCTTCCTCTCTTGTTCTTTTCTTTCCTTGATGTTTATTTCCTTTCTCTCCACCCTGCTATTTTTAGCCCACCTATGACTACCTCTGTTGCTCATTCCCCCGTTCTCACCTTTGTCTTTTGCTTCTACGATTCCTTTGTTGGGATTGTTCCCCTCTGTGTTAGGCCCCATTAACTTTTATGGGGCCTATTATCTTCTCCCGCCTCTGCCTTTTGTCTGGCCACTGACACTTGCCTTTCCCAGACCACTATTTAGACTCCTTTATATCTATTTCCACTATTGTTTTCATTACTAGTCTGGCTTTCTTCTCCTCCCTCCCCTCTCCTCCCCCTCCACCCGTATCTTTTTTAGGCCTCGTGTCCACTGCTCATTTCCTCGATTGCTCTACGACGGACAGTCAAGTTTCGCCAGCTAAGTTGACTTTTCTTATACGTTTTATACATTATCTTCGTTGTACTTCTGATTTTCTATATCTTCCTCATTTTTCCTATCTCTCTTTTCTACACATCTTGACTCTCATCCTACCTCCCCTCATGTAGCCTCCTTTCTTATTTCAAAATCCTACTTTCTTCTCTTCTTTTCTGTCCACCTCTCCATTCTCCTGATCATCTAACATGTAGATATTGATAATTGTGCTTCATCGTTTGTGTTTGTTGTCCTTGTTTTCTGAAGAAGGCTACTAGCCGAAACGTCAGTATTGTATTGTGTTCCCTATTTGTAAAGCTGTCACCATACCTTGGAGTGTCTAACACTCCCCATCACTGGCTCCTTGCTACCAGCTTTACCGCAGCATTGCAATTATTTGCATGTTCCCTACCAATTGATATCGCTGCTACTTCATGTGTGTTTAACGTCATCCATCTCTGTGTACTTTAGTTAGAACGTGACAGGAATCTGAGAGATATTTTGGTTAGGAGCCATCTCCCTCGCCCCCACCCTCAACACTTTGGTACGGCCCCTTGTGGTCGAAACTGTATTACCTGTGCCTATGTGCTCCCTGCTGACTCGGTTTTGTTCCCTAATGGACGGTTCGAGATCAAGCATAGCTTCACATTTGTGTCCTGCAACATCATTTATGCCATCATATGCCAACGATGCCACATGACCTATATTGGTGAGTCTGGGAGAAGATTAGCGGAAAGATTTTGTGAACATCTACGTGATGTCCAACAGAATACTTGTACTCCAGTGTCTTCCCACTTCAACTCCCCTGATCACAAGGGCAAAGACGACATCCGTGTCACTGGTATTGTCCTTTGTCACTCTGGCGACCGCAGCCGCTATACTTTGGAAAATCGCCTTATAGTCCAGTATGGTTCGCTGACCCCGAGAGGTATGAATGTATCACACTCATACGCATAGTTTCTTTTTGCTTGCTCCTTCCCTTTTGCATAGCCTTCTCTACTACACATATTTGGGTTCTTTGGTCTACTTACTATGCCATGCTTTTTATAGTTCTTCTCCTCTAGTCCCTTATGAGACACTTCGGTTTTCTCCTCTATAATTTTTTTCTGTGCTTCTTACCCCACATTTATTTTTACTGTACCCCACTCTCAGACATCTCACTCTTAGCGTCATTTTACACCTGTCAGTCTACTATTCGATTCTTTCTGCTTTGTGTTTGCACACTGACCCCTGTGTTAACTCCTCTGGTTCTGTTTACATTTACGCACTTTTTGGCACGATTTTCGACGTTCACGACAGCCGCACTTGGTTACGATTTTATTTTGGATTTCACAGGATAGTTTTATTTATTGTTGTTGTTTTCTTTAACACATTTCGATTGTTTTTGTTGTGGTTGTTTCGTTATCAGTTTTGTGTGTGTGTTTTTATTGTTTGTTCCTGATGAAGGCCTATTGAGCCGAAACGTTGTTTAGTCTGTGTCGTCCACTTGTCACGTAAAGCTTCTTACATACCATTTTTTTATTTTTTAATTTTTCCTTATATTCAGCTTTACTGCAGCTTCGCATTTTTATGCCTTAAACCTCTACATCTAGATGACATGGATATACGACTAATATGCAATCTATACTGGGAGCAAACAGCAATAATAAAATATAACAAAGAGTTATCTACACCCATTGATATAAAAAGAGGAGTAAGACAAGGATGTATCCTATCACCAAGCTTGTTCAATCTATACACTGAGTAAATCTTTAAAAACATCATAGAGATGCCAGGCATACAAATTAATGGAAAGATAATCAATAACCTAAGATATGCTGACGATACTGTACTACTAGCAGAAAATCCTAAAGATCTACAACAATTACTTAATGAAATAAACACGACAAGCAAAAAATATGGACTAGATATGAATATCAAAAAGACTAAAACTATGATCATAAACAAAGAAAATACTCAAAACCCACAAGTGGATATCAAAATTGAAGGAATAGACCTTGAGACAGTTCAGAACTATAACTACCTTGGACATACTATAACCAGTGATGGAAAATGTACAACTGAAATAAACAAAAGAATAGGAATGGCAAAAAGTAATTTTAATGTCATGAAGGACATACTAACATCAAAACAAATAACACCAGAGCTAAAACTAAGAATAGCAAAATGTTACATCTTCTCAATATTCCTATATGGTGCTGAAACATGGACATGAGACAAGAAAACAGAACAGAGAATTGAAGCCTTTGAAATGTGGATATATAGAAGAATAGGTAGAATTGGATGGAAGGACAAGAAAAGAAACGACGAAGTCTTAAAACAACTAAAAATGAAAAGAGAACTTCTGAACACAATTAGAACAAGACAAATGCGATTCTTAGGCCATGTTAAAAGACACAACAGCCTACTGAAAGTGATCCTGGAGGGGAAAATACAAGGTAAAAGAGGCAGAGGCAGACCAAGATTAACATGGACGAGTAACATCAAAAGATGGACAAATCAACCGATGACAACCTGCACCATCAAAGCAAGAGATAGAGCAGAATGGCGATCCATGGTAGCCAACCTTCGTTGCGGAGACGGCACTCAATGATGATGATTAGCAATCCAGGTTGGCTGTCTAGAAATCATTGGTAAAGAAATGAGGATCTCAAAAAGAGACATCCATGGTAACTGATGACGTTATGGACATAAGAAATACAATATGATCATCTACAACTGAATGACTTACCTGAGCTCGTCCGATAACACATCGAGATTTGAAATATCTACCAGAATCTAAAGGTTTATAAGCTACCTCCAAAATTCCAGTCAAAATTTATCTTGGTTATTCATGAACTACTTCAAATAAAGCAATCACACTAAATCTAACAGTTTATTCATGAACTACTTCTAAGAACGCTTACTTCGGTTTTCTATAAACCCACAGACGCCCATTGCTATCTTCTCTACACTTCATCCCATTCACCGTCTTGTCGTGATTCTATTCCGTTCTCTCAGTTATTGCGTCTCCGTTGCATCTGCCAGGATGACCAAGATTTCCTCCTACAGGCTCACCTCATGTTAGGTTTCTTTAACCGCCGGCTTTATCCAGATTCGATCCTCCAGTCTGCCCTCAAGCGGGTCCTCCTTATCTCCCGTCCCGAGGCACTTACCCTTTCCAACCGCCCCCCTTCTGAGAGAACTATACTCACCCTCACATATCATCCTCACAACTTAGCTGCTGTGAGGATACTCAACCGCTACCGTTCCATTCTCCTCTCTGATCCCACTACCCGTCTACTTTTTAGTGATCCCCCGATGATCGCGTTTAAGCGTGACAGGAATCTGAGAGATATTTTGGTTAGGAGCCATCTCCCTCGCTCCCACCCTCAACACTTCGGTACGGCCCCTTGTGGTCGAAACTGTATTACCTGTGCCTATGCGCTCCCTGCTGACTCGGTTTTGTTCCCTAATGGACGGTTCGAGATCAAGCATAGCTTCACATTTGTGTCCTGCAACATCATTTATGCCATCATATGCCACATGACCTATATTGGTGAGTCTGGGAGTAGATTAGCGGAAAGATTTTGTGAACATCTACGTGATGTCCAACAAAATACTGGTACTCCGGTATCTTCCCACTTCAACTCCCCTGATCACAAGGGCAAAGACGACATCCGTGTCACTGATATTGTCCTTTGTCACTCTGGCGACCGCAGCCGCTATACTTTGGAAAATCGCCTTATAGTCCAGTATGGTTCGCTGACCCCGAGAGGTATGAATGTATCACACTCATACGCATAGTTTCTTTTTGCTTGCTCCTTCCCTTTTGCATAGCCTTCTCTACTACACATATTTGGGTTCTTTGGTCTACTTACTATGCCATGATTTTTATAGTTCTTCTCCTCTAGTCCCTTATGAGACACTTCGGTTTTCTCCTCTATAATTTTTTTATGTGCTTCTTACCCCTCATTTATTTTTACTGTACCCCACTCTCAGACATCTCACTCTTAGCGTCATTTTACACCTGTCAGTCTACTATTCGATTCTTTCTCCTTTGTGTTTGCACACTGACCCCTGTGTTAACTCCTCTGGTTCTGTTTACATTTACGCACTTTTTGGCACGATTTTCGACGTTCAGGACAGCCGCACTTGGTTACGATTTTATTTTGGATTTCACAGGATAGTTTTATTTATTGTTGTTGTTTTCTTTAACACATTTCGATTGTTTTTGTTGTGGTTGTTTCGTTATCAGTTTTGTGTGTGTGTTTTTATTGTTTGTTCCTGATGAAGGCCTATTGAGCCGAAACGTTGTTTAGTCTGTGTCGTCCACTTGTCATCTAGATGTATCTCTTTTAGGCATTCTATAAGTTGTTTGTGGTGTACTCTATCAAAAGCTTTGGTGTAGTCTATGAAGCAGGCATATATTGGTTTGTTTACTTCTGTGTATTTTTCGATTAATGTTCTCGTGCAGAATATGGCTTCTTTTGTCCCGCTATTTTTCCTAAATCCAAATTGCTGCTCATCTAATTCAGTATTGAATTTATTCTGAATCCTTCCTAGTATAACTTTTAGCAAGATTTTTGTAACATGGCTCATTAGGCTTATTGTTCTAAAGTCACTGCATTCAACTGCACCATTCTTTTTAGGCAATGCAATGAAAGTTGATGTTTTTAGTTCATTTGGTATGTATCCTGTGTGGTATATGTCGTTGCATATGTCTGTAATCACTTCAATGCCAAAATCTTCAAGTGCCTGTATCATCTCTATCTGTATGCTTTCAGGTCCTGCTGCTTTTCCCCTTTTCATTGTTTTTATAGCTTTTTCCACCTCAGATTTTAAGATGTTATAGCCTGATGTACATTTTATAACTGGTTTCTTGTCCCTTTGATCATGAAATAGTTCTGTTATATATTCCTGCCATCTATCTATGATATCCTTATTGTCTGTTAGCATTTTTCCTTTTTTTGTCTGCAATGCATCCACCTTCTGTGGCTTTTTTATTTTTATTGGTCATTCTCTTTATTTCTGTGTGCATTCCTCTTAGGTCTTGTTTGCTTTCAATAGTTTCTATTTCTATACATTTTTGGCTGAGCCAGTCTTCTTTTGCCTTTTTGCACATTTTGCGTATCTCATTATCTATTTTATTGTATTGGGCAGTGTTCTTCGCTTGTCTCCTTTCTTCCATTTTTTCTAAGATGGTGTTAGTTATCCATTTTTGTTTTTTGTTCTTTTCTCTTTTGGGTAAGGTGTCGCAGGCTTTTTGTATGCTTTTCTTTATGCAATGCCATTTGGTTGTTACTTTTTCATTAGGATTTTCTCTTCTGTATTGTTCAATTCCTTCCTCTAGCAGCTTCTGGTATGTGTTCTTTACTTGTATTGTATAGGTATCTTTAATATCGTTTTGATTTTATATCGAGTGGATTTGTTGATGAATTAGATTTTTGCTTGTTTCTCTTTAGTTTGATTTTCATTTTAATCATTACAGGATTGTGATCAGAATTAATATCTGCTCCTGGGTAGGTTTTGGCTTTCTTTACGCTGTTACGGAACCTTTCTTTTATCATTATGTAATCTATTTGATTCCTCTTCCTATCTCCAGGGATTTTCCATGTGTATAGTTTCCTTTTCTCTTGCTCAAAGTAGGTGATACTTATTATCAGCTTGTTTTCTTCACAGAATTGTATTTATCTTTATCCTCTGTCATTTCTTTTTCCTAAACCATGATTTCCTATAATTGTCTTATATCTACCTTTTCCTACTTTAGCGTTCATGTCACCCATTACAATCAAGATGTCTGAAGATTTCACTTGCTTCATAACTTTATTTAGGTCTTCATAGTATGCCTCTATTTGTTCATCTGTATAGTCTTGAGTAGGGGATTGCTAATCGCATGTTTCAAATTCCAATTATTAGTAAAAGTAATGGTTCCCTCCACGCCTTATTAGGCGTATTGAGAACATGGGGTTGGGGATTGCATGATCTCGGCACATATTTAGGTGATATGATCTCTACTTTTTTGTTTTATTTTGAGTATAATATCTACAAGATACGATATGAAGAATAGTGAAAGAAAGAAACCAGAAAGATCTCAATCTAAACAGTAAGGAAACGGAAGTAATGACCATATCAAAGAAACAACATCACAATTGTTATTGAGTTATTAGCGGGTCATCATCATTGCACTCCGAACATATCCATAGGTGCTCAGATCCCCTCCTCAGCAAGTCTCGAAGTGTCCAGCGACTGACCACTCCAGTTCTGTGTTGGTTGATTAGTCTTCTTACACGCCCACTAAGTTTCTCGATTCTGGCTGTGCATATCTTAACTCCCATCTCTTTCATCCGAAGGTGTGACGTGAACTCATGGTTGTCAAAATCCTACATCACAATTACGCAGCATAAAGCAAAGCGGGACAAATCTTAAACATGTACATCATCAACTAATTGGGAACAATAATAACATCAGACGGAAGGTGCACCACAGAAATTTTTAAAAAAGCAGAATAGCACATGTTAAAGAAAGCAGCATGTCAGAAAATGAAAAACATTTTGTGCATCAATTTTCTGTCAATAGAAGTGAGAAAGAGAGTTCATCGGTGGTATATAGATCCCTTTCTGACCGATAGAAACAAATCATGGACAGTAAAGAACGAAATAAAAAGACGCTACAGAAATGGGATTTAACATTAAAAAGTTGAGATTTTTGGGGCCAACAGTAAAGCGCAGCGAGGTGATTCTCAACGATGCCAACACAAAAATAGAGCTCATCAAATATCAGACAGAAAACGATCAACCTCTTTGCGGAGATGTCACGGGAAGAGGAATGTTTAAAGGTTCAGTTACAACTGACAAAATACTGGAACAGAAAGATCGTGGACGACAAAGAGAGAAGATACTAGATCTCTTTTCTTGTCATAGCATCGTTAAGAGTCACCATAATCATAAAGTACCGGGCCTGCAGGCGTGGGTGATCATGTCTCGCCACAACTTTCGATCTCAACAGTTATTTGTCATTTCTATTGTTGACTTTCTGTTAAGCCATTCGCTTAAGCTGTCTGGTATCTTTTCTCGTTGCTTCCCTCTATCTTTTCGTCCTCGATTTTCCCAGTTGTTAGATTATATTCCAGCTGTTCCCATCTCAATACATGACTAATAAATTATGATTGTTTCTTCCTAATATTGGAAATCAGCTCTCTCTTTGTTTTTGCCTCTTTCAGAACGTTTTCATTACTCTTCTTAGCTGTCCATGGTATTCCCAACATTCTTCTGTAAAACCTCATTTATACAGACTCCAGTGATTTTCTTGTCTGTTGTCCTATTGTCCATGATTCACATCCATATGTTAAGACTTGCTCTACACAACATTTAAGAACTCTTTTTCTTGTTTCGATTGTCAAAAATGCATTTTTTGGAAAGCTGCTTTTATCTGAGCCATTCTGCATCTCACCTGTGTTATACATCTACAGTCTGAGGTTAACAAAGTTCAGAAATGTAAAAATTCATTTACCTGTTTTAATATTGTTCCACTTGTTTTTATTGTGCACTAGGTGATGTCTTTTTTTTTTTTTTTTTTTTTTTTTTTGTTACCATTACCTCTGTCTTTATTGCTATTAAGGCTGAGTCCTTTATTTTTGCTTTCTTTCACTATCATGTCTAACATTTCTTGTAACTCATTTTCACTCTTAGCGATTCAAGACTGTATCGTCAGCATACCTTAGATTATTTATATTATGACCGAACTGATTGTTATTCTATACATACCCCTAATGGATTTTAAAATATTCTCACTATACATATTAAACAAGAGTCTACAAGAGAATTAATACGATGGACTGGGGACAGAGAATTGTGGAGAGCATGATCGCCTACGAAAACATGTATGCACACGATGATGACGACCTCGATAACGCCCCCTCCCGGACAAAGTGGCTACTTTGGAGTTCCAATTAACATTGTTAACTGCTGATATTGCATTATTTCTTGACATGATCTATCTTGGCGATATAAGAAGGTAATTGCCATTCATAAAAATGATTCAGAAATGGCTTAAAATCTGTAAGAAGCAAGTTTCAATAATGACTTTATGCCAGTAGTTGAAAATTTATAATAAAATTGTGGAAGGCACATAAAGTTGATATAACTATGATTAGAATTAGATATATCCCATGTCGTCCCTATGGTTCCTGGCGCCCTCAATTAGCGACCTATTTAAGTATAATTATTAAAATTTTCACTTAGAAAAACTATATATTTTGGAAGGTTCTTGATGGCGCCCCTAAACATATGGCGCCACCTGGACAATTTCACGAGTTGTCGGTACCTTGAGCCGTCCCTGGATATGTCTATGCACAAGTATCCTCCACTTCTTTTGTGAGCATTTGTGGTCCATCCCTATTATCTTGAATGCTTACTTCTGTTCAGTCGTCAACAAATAGTTCATTTGTTATATTATCCACATCTTACATTTGTTGCTTTCTTCCAGTCATCCTTCCTTTGATTCCAAAACAGACAGTTCTGGGTCGTCTTTTTGTCTTGCTTTTGGTTAATTGGTCAATTTGAGATGTTTAACAGCATAGTGTGTCACTCTTAATTTGATTAGTGTGAACTATCATCAAATCGTATTTTTGTTACATGTCCTGTATCGCCTTTTCTTATTCTTCTTCTTTTCAGCCCCCTGTGGAGCATAGATCTTCACGAACACTTCCCAAGCCGTTCTGTTCTTGCCATTCTTTTAAGATCATTCCATGTCTTTTCCCCATCATCTTCATTTACTGCCTCCATCTGTCTTCTCCAATAATATTTTGGTCTTCCTCCGTGTCTTTTACAAAGGGGATTCCAAAAAAAGGCCTGTTTTGTAATACTCTCGGTTTGGCTTCCATAGTTTGTGTCCTATTCAGCTATTTGACTGGTACTTTTCCATAATTCTATGTTACTGATTTTGTCCTGCCATTTTCATCCTTTCATTCTGCGTCAGCATCCATTAATAAAGATCTGTATCTTCATGATTGTTATTTTTGTTGTTCTCTATGTTTCATGGCCATATAGTAGGACTGATTTAACATTGGAGTTGATTTATTATTTTTTTTTTTTGCATCTTCTTGGTATTGTGGTACTGGTTGGCCGCGAGGCAAGATGCCGGCTTTGAGACAGAAAGGTTATGAACTTCAAATCCCAACTGAATCAGTTGGGATTTTTATTCATAATTTCTCTCTGAGGTAACCACTCCTGGTCTCAGCAGGGAACCCGTCTTGAAACGTCAATTACATATCGACGAAATAAATATGAGTACCTCGGAAGACGGAGTGGCGAGGGACCTCTGTGCACACGGCTGCCAGGGAAAAATGAATCAACACGCAAAATTCAGTTCCAAGTCTTTAGGGACTCTACTAGAGGTAAAAGCTGGCGAACGAAAAAAAAAAAAAAAAAAAATCTTGGTATTACTTAAAACTAATTCCTTGTTCAGTTGAGTAAAACGTCAAGTATGCTATTTTTTAGACAAAGATAGAGCTTGTAGATTGATATGTAAAAGGGGAAAAATCATAGCAGATTTTGTTTCTAAAAACTCATCCGTTGCATTTATAAAAACCTTCCTTACTGAAAGAGTTACCAAGAAAGATTAGACATGTTGAAGTTTGGTAGCTTGTTATAATTCTGTGTTGTCAAAGCCAATCACAATGATAGCAGAACATGTGTAGAATGCTCTCATTTGTACATTAAATTTTTTTTTATTTATTTGTGTTCCCAGGTCAATGTCGTGACGTCCGAGCAGAGAGTTCATGAGACGGGCAGGCTTGAAAAAAGATCTGTGGACGATCAGCTTTCGGGCTTGATAAAGAGAACTTGGAAAGATCCTACCGATGACATTTGGATTTACGTTGTATATGAATAGTTATGAACAAAGAAACATTTGGGATAACATCTAGAAAACATTTCGTGTCCTATTTCTATAAACATTTGGGATAACATCTAGAAAACATTTCGTGTCCTATTTCTATAAACATTTGGGATAACATCTAGAAAACATTTCGTGTCCTATTTCTATAAACATTTGGGATAACATCTAGAAAACCTTTTGTGTCCTATTTCTATAAACATTTGGGATAACATCTAGAAAACCTTTTGTGTCCTACTTCTATAAACATTTGGGATAACATCTAGAAAACCTTTTGTGTCCTATTTCTATAAACATTTGGGATAACATCTAGAAAACCTTTTGTGTCCTATTTCTATAAACATTTGGGATAACATCTAGAAAACCTTTTGTGTCCTATTTCTATAAACATTTGGGATAACATCTAGAAAACCTTTTGTGTCCTATTTCTATAAACATTTGGGATAACATCTAGAAAACATTTCGTGTCCTATTTCTATAAACATTTGGGATAACATCTAGAAAACCTTTTGTGTCCTACTTCTATAAACATTTGTGATAACATCTAAAAAACATTTCGTGTCCTATTTCTATAAACATTTGGGATAACATCTAGAAAACCTTTTGTGTCCTATTTCTATAAACATTTGGGATGATAACACCAGAAAACCGGAAAACAAATATCCGGAAAACTTGTTTTGTCCGATTTCTCAAGCATTTCTTTAAAAAATCTATTTATCTTTTTTTTCATCTCTATATTAAACTATTTAGTGTAATAGGATTTTTTGGTTACTCTATATCTTTGTTTCGCGGTTTTATGGCTTCATTGATTCGGCAAATATTGAAAATATATCAAATTTTTTTTTATTAATTTGATTTGCTCCATTAGGAAAGGAAACAAATGTTTGTGCGTTGAGAAAATAGTTGGTTCTTGTCATCAGAAAATAGTTGGTTTTGTCATTAGAAAATAGTTGGTTCTTGTCATCAGAAAATAGTTGTTTCTTGTCATCAGAAAATAGTTGGCTCTTGTCATCAGAAAATAGTTGGTTCTTGTCATCAGAAAATAGTTGGTTCTTGTCATCAGAAAATAGTTGGTTCTTGTCATCAGAAAACAGTTGGCTCTTGTCATCAGAAAATAGTTGGCTCTTGTCATCAGAAAATAGTTGGCTCTTGTCATCAGAAAATAGTTGGTTCTTGTCATAAAAAAAATAGTTGGTTCTTGTCATCAGAAAATAGTTGGTTCTGGTCATCAGAAAATAGTTGGTTCTTGTCATCAGAAAATAGTTGATCCTTGTCATCAGAAAATAGTTGGTTCTTGTCATCAGAAAATAGTTGGTTCTTGTCATCAGAAAATAGTTGGTTCTTGTCATCAGAAAATAGTTGGTTCTTGTCATCAGAAAATAGTTGGTTCTTGTCATCAGAAAATAGTTGGTTCTTGTCATCAGAAAACAGTTGGCTCTTGTCATCAGAAAATAGTTGGCTCTTGTCATCAGAAAATAGTTGGCTCTTGTCATCAGAAAATAGTTGGTTTTTGTCATTAAAAAAATAGGTGGTTCTTGTCATCAGAAAATAGTTGGTTCTGGTCATCAGAAAATAGTTGGTTCTTGTCATTAGAAAATAGTTGGTTCTTGTCATCAGAAAATAGTTGGTTCTTGTCATCAGAAAATAGTTGGTTCTTGTCATCAGAAAATAGTTGGTTCTTGTCATCAGAAAATAGTTGGTTCTTGTCATCAGAAAATAGTTGGCTCTTGTCATCAGAAAATAGTTGGCTCTTGTTATCAGAAAATAGTTGGTTCTTATCATCAGAAAATAGTTGGCTCTTGTCATCAGAAAATAGTTGGCTCTTGTCATCAGAAAATAGTTGGTTCTTGTCATCAGAAAATAGTTGGCTCTTGTCATCAGAAAATAGTTGGTTCTTATCATCAGAAAATAGTTGGCTCTTGTTATCAGAAAATAGTTGGTTCTTGTAATCAGAAAATAGTTGGTTCTTGTCATTAGAAAATAGTTGGTTCTTGTCATTAGAAAATAGTTGGTTCTTGTCATCAGAAAATAGTTGGTTCTTGTCATCAGAAAATAGTTGGTTCTTATCATCAGAAAATAGTTGGCTCTTGTCATCAGAAAATAGTTGGTTCTTGTCATCAGAAAATAGTTGGCTCTTGTTATCAGAAAATAGTTGTTTCTTGTCATCAGAAAATAGTTGGCTCTTGTCATCAGAAAATAGTTGGTTCTTGTCCTCAGAAAATAGTTGGTTCTTGTCATCAGAAAATAGTTGGTTCTTGTCATCAGAAAATAGTTGGTTCTTGTCATTAGAAAATAGTTGGTTCTTGTCATCAGAAAATAGTTGGTTCTTGTCATCAGAAAATAGTTGATTCTTGTCATCAAAAAATAGTTAGTTCTTGTCATCAGAAAATAGTTGTTTCTTGTCATTAGAAAATAGTTGGTTCTTGTCATCAGAAAATAGTTGGTTCTTGTCATCAGAAAATAGTTGATTCTTGTCATTAGAAAATAGTTGGTTCTTGTCATCAGAAAATAGTTGGCTCTTGTTATCAGAAAATAGTTGGTTCTTGCCATCAGAAAATAGTTGGCTCTTGTCATCAGAAAATAGTTTGTTCTTGTCATCAGAAAATAGTTGGTTTTTGTCATTAGAAAATAGTTGGTTCTTGTCATCAGAAAATAGTTGGTTCTTGTCATCAGAAAATAGTTGGTTCTTGTCATTAGAAAATAGTTGGTTCTTGTCATCAGAAAATAGTTGGTTCTTGTCATCAGAAAATAGTTGATTCTTGTCATCAGAAAATAGTTGGTTCTTGTCATCAGAAAATAGTTGGTTCTTGTCATCAGAAAATAGTTGGTTCTTGTCATCAGAAAATAGTTAATTTGCTTCATAAAAGAATTGTCGATTTATGTGATAAGAAAATAATTGATTACTGCAATCGGAAATCTGTTGAATAATGCAGTCATAAAATAGTTGATTAATGTAATTTGAAAATAGTTGATTTATACAATTAGAAAACAGTTTATTTGTGTTACAATAAATTATAATTTATGTTTCAAGTATAAGACACTAATTTTTACCAAACTACTGGCTTATCATGATTACTTGCTACCAACCATCTGTCAAGAACTCAACGGCCATATAGATATACATATATGTTATGTAACATAAGATTTATTCAGTCAGAAAATTGTAATATGTACATTTTTCTATTGTAAATTTTCAGTAATTGATTAACTCCCATCTTGATATTTTGTTGATTTGATCTGAATTATTGGACTTAGATTTGCGAACAACCCAGTGTCATTAATGTGAAGATTGTGTCCAAATGATTGTTTAAAAAAAAACATATCATATCATATATAAAATTAAAGAGAGCTTATTGCAGAAGATGGAAATAGCATCCGTGTGACATAAAATTATTGTAGAGATTATTTAAATATGGAAGAAATAAAAAAATAAAAGCTAAAATATTGAAATTGTTTGGTGACCAGATTATGAATCCAGATTAATTTCCAATAAAATCAGATCCAAATTTTAATCTGCATGTATTTTTGTGTGAACTATATTCATTTATTTTCTTGCTAGTTGATTATCTCATTCGGAATGTCCAATGTAATAAGATAATTCGCATTTTATGTAGACACAGTATGAAGTAAACCAATATAGATAAACTTCTGAGTACTGTACACATTAAAACCTTTTTATTTCCTTCTATTGTGTTAATACGCCAACCATACTACAATTTGATCAATAATAAATATTTGATTTGTTCAATGGAAAAAGTATTTGATTTGTTCAATGGAAAAAGTGTTTCATTTGTTCAATGGAAAAAGTATTTGATTTGTTCAATGGAAAATGTATTTGATTTGTTCAATGGAAAAAGTATTTGATTTGTTCAATGGAAAATGTATTTGATTTGTTCAATGGAAAAAGTATTTGATTTGTTCAATGAAAAAAGTATTTGATTTGTTCAATCAGAAAATAAATTGTTTGTTTGTGTATTTGTGTCACAAGGCAGTTTTCTTTTTTTTTTTTTCAAATAAAAATAATCCTCACTGCACATGGACAGCACAATAAATGCTCGGATCCCCCTCCCCCCTGGGCATGTCCCTCACGGACCGACAATCTCAATTCTATTTTCATTTGCCACTCGTGTCTAGCAATGCCATTTTAACGTTATCCTCTAGCAATGCCATTGTTAACGTTGTCCTCTAGCAATGCCATTTTAACGTTATCCTCTAGCAATGTCATTGTTAACGTTGTCCTCTAGCAATGCCATTGTTAACGTTGTCCTCTAGCAATGCCATTTTAACGTTATCCTCTAGCAATGCCATTGTTAACGTTATCCTCTAGCAGTCGGTTCAAGGAAGTAGATTCATTGTCAGAATAATTTTCCTGCTTCAAAGAGAGCATCAAGAATGTCAACCCCGTCCATTACTCAACCATTCTCTACAGCAGCTACCCTAGCGAGTCTGCCTACTTGTCAACCCCGTCCATTACTCATCCATTCTCTACAGCAGCTACACTAGCGAGTCTGCCTACTTGTCAACCCCGTCCATTACTCAACCATTCTCTACAGCAGCTACCCTAGCGAGTCTGCCTACTTGTCAACCCCGTCCATTACTCAACCATTCTCTACAGCAGCTACCCTAGCGAGTCTGCCTACTTGTTAACCCCGTCCATTACTCAACCATTCTCTACAGCAGCTACCCTAGCGAGTCTGCCTACTTGTCAACCCCGTCCATTACTCAACCATTCTCTACAGCAGCTACCCTAGCGAGTCTGCCTACTTGTCAACCCCGTCCATTACTCATCCATTCTCTACAGCAGCTACCCTAGCGAGTCTGCCTACTTGTCAATTCCGTCTTGCATCCGGATCTTGTTTGGCACAAAAGGGAAGCAAATTTTAATCAGGTTTGAATTCTTCAGAGACTCCAGCATTTCCCAGGAGCAAATCCCATTTCAATTGTTTGACGTACTAACTGAAACACTGAGAAAGTATGTGTGAGTAAACGTCTAAGTCTCCAGTAAAGTTAATGCCTTTGTTACTGCCATGAATTTATCGTGAAACAACTTGCAGTCAAGATAAACTCTTGGCTGTCTTCCATAACAATTCTGCCCGGGATAGTTCTCCTGTCTTTGCTGGCTGCTTTATTTTTGTGAGTTTCTACATTCGTAAAAAAAATTATCTCAACATATCTTTCTCTTACTCTTAAAGACCCAGCCTGTGAATAAATAACTTCACTTCGTTGGTATAGTTCTTGTCTTACTTTTGCGTCCTAGTTGTAGCCATGCCATCAGATCTGAAGTTCTGTCTTCGCGGAGAGGTCCATAGTCGTTTTCCTGGTCGTAACGGCTGCCTTTGTCCCAGTTCTGCATTTCCTGTCTGACAAGGTTTGGCAATGTAGATCATTGTTTGGATGGACGCCGTTAACAATCCATTCTATGTCTTATGTTCTAGCTCCACTTGGAGACTTACCAGCTGTGGTCACTCTATGACACTTTATATGTGACGACTTGGAAGTGATCAGTTACAACTGTACCTGTGACCTGTAGAGTCATTGAGGTGTAGGTCACCATCATCATTGCTGATTGTTTATTTTCACTTTAATTCTAAATCTTCTTTCTTAAGCAAGGCTATTGTGACCTCACCGTAGATCATTGTGGAGCAGAACTGCCAAAGTTTCCTGCCCGTTGGTGAGATTGATTTTCTGTGTAGACCGCTTCCATTTTGAACAACTTCCTTCTTGTCGCTATTCGTGAGATCATATGTCCAGTCTGTGCATTGATTGGTCGATATTTGGCGTCACCATTAGAAATGTCAGAGATGTTCTTTTTGTGAGATATATGGTGACCTTTCTTGTTGATGTCATGATCGTCTGTAACTGCACCAATCACTTTCAAAATGATGAAGTTTAAAAGTTAGCTTGAAAAGTCACATAAAGGGGTAGTAACACAGATACCACTATCTGGCATTCAGCCAAAGGGTAAGAGTAAATTGGCTGCCGAAATTTTAATCAACAGATTAACTGGCATGAAACAGTAATTTTGTTAATTATAAAGTATAAATAAATGTGGACAAGATATAAAACACGACAAAGCTCAACACAACACTCAGAACAAAGCGGTAACAAATACAGACTAACTTGTTGCACATTTGCTGATCCTTTTATTTGCATGTCATAAGATTGTAATGAAGATTGATCTACAAGTTAGACTTCAGTTGTTTCAGCTCAAACTAACGGGTTTTGCGACATCTCATTCCTGTCTTTGCCTTCCTGAATGTTTTGTTCACTGCGATGTAAATAACAAAATTACCAACACTGTTAAGTGAAAGCAATAACTCTTTACATAAACCTAACACATTTTTTAGAGATTTTTCGTTGAGAGGTGGGATCTTGGTGACGTATTCTATGAGAAATGCAAACCCGCTACACGAGATGTACAAGATGCAAATACTGAACAAAGTTTTGCTTGTTCTTGAGATTGTCTTGTGGGACGTTTGTTTGTTCTTTGCTTGGGTTGATGTGAGTTGTCTGCGCTTGTTGATAATAACAGTGACCTTCACCCCAATCACACAGGAACCCACCATAACTAGAACAATGGG
Organism: Megaustenia siamemsis; assembly: GCA_032433765.1. Lineage (NCBI taxonomy): Eukaryota > Metazoa > Mollusca > Gastropoda > Stylommatophora > Ariophantidae > Megaustenia > Megaustenia siamemsis. The sequence continues at coordinate 61,651,366 of JAVIAB010000041.1, read as the reverse complement.
CACCGTTCCTGTCACGTGGTTAATCAAATCTGTAAACATTTGGTAGAATCCACTCCTGACGTCATTGTGGTAACGTTCTGTCGAATATAACAGACCCACAGAAACGCCTTGTACGGTGATTTGTCTAAACCCGAGGCACAAGATAAAGGCGTAAATGAAGACAAATATATTCACAAGGACGAGACAAGCTATCACAACCAATGTCCATATCGGAGTCACGACTCTTGTGAATGTTAATGGAGTGAATATCGCCAATAGTCGTTCTCCTGTGATAAGCACAGGGATCATCAAGGAGCAGTGAAGACCTACAGTATAAAACATTACAAACATCACATAGAAGATATACAAGATGTAATTGACGATGTAAGACAACTGGAAAACGTGTGGCACGCCCATAAACATAATATATCGAGGGAAACTGTTCAAACCAAGCAGAAACATGATATCTGATAATGCGAGGAATAGGAGTAAAATATTGGATGTCTTCTTCAGGTCTTTTGTGATAAGTATTGCAGTACTGGTGATGTTTGCTGCAATACCGACAAGACTGGTAATTGGGAAAATGACAAAGTAAAACGCCCATCTTATCTTCATGCTGGTGTCATCAGTGACATAGTAGATAAGTTTAGCTGACTCGGTCAACCCGTGGGTTGTATTCACCATGTTAAAGTTTGTTTGTGGGTGACGGGTAACGAAGGCGTCAATGGTTTGATTTTTAATATCCGGGGTTCGAACCACGTCCTCTAGTCAACTCAGCTGAAGAAAATTTGCATCTGGTTTTGTCAGGTTTGTGAGATGAGATCACGTGATCACAAGATGCGTTCAGGATACGGTGGATGCCCGAAACTCACCAACGCCAGCAATGCTATGGGGATACCTCTACCCACCGTTACCTACCTCAATATTTCAATCAATTTAGTCTCTCTACGAGACAGAGAGCATACTGCCCACGTCGGTATATTCAAGACTGACCGGTCCTACTAAGATTGGGACTTATTTATAGAGGTGTGCACTTCACGACGCTATCTACAGTAGATGGTAGATAACACGTTTCAATTATTAATTTGGATGTTGTCATTAACCAGCTCTGAATTATCTCCCTCTTCATCAAAGGAGACACAGCGAACACAGAACAGAATGACCGTTTTGTACCCGTCACATTGAACGATGTAAAACATTAACTAAACACTGAGGTCTTTCTTGTAAGGAACTTATCGATTACAAAAGATCGAATGAAAGATGTCAGAAACTTCTCGAACTCTGACGCACAACAGTTCGCCAATTAAGTCAAACATTCAGAGGCGTACGCTAAAGGTAGAGACTGACTTTGTTGAAGAATGCCACAACGCAGAGCTACACAAATATTTTCTCATACAATTTACAAAATAAAAACTAGAATGTGAACAAAATGAGAACAAATAAATAATAAACTCTAGCTGTAGGATACAAATAAAATAGGTATATTTATAGTGAGTTAAATTTATTCATGTTTCTAGTTTGTGAATATTTTCTGTATTTTTTCTTGTAACCCACCACCTGTAACCAATAATTGCGCCCATGGAGTTATTGTGAGCCAATGTGAGAAGGGGCAGCTCTTTCATTCGGAGAGGCGTGGTCAAATCTCCCTGACAAGATTTCCTTGACGTTCCCCTTCAAGACTTGTCAGGACTTTATCAAGGTTTCACTCCGCCCTCAAGATTTAATCGACGTTTCTCTCCGCCCTCAAGATTTTATCGACGTTTCTCTCCGACCTAAAAATATCACTCATCTGTTTCTCTTCCCTCAATGGGAAACCTATTCTGATGAATGATGCATTATCTCGAGCTTCCACATTGCCTCAATAAAACTCAATTAGCAGAACTGAACTTACAAGTTTCTGAGCGGCAAGTCGCTTCATCTTGGCGCAATTCTATGTTTCTACACAAGACATAACGGGACATATTTTCGGTTTTCTAAATTGATTTACTTTCTACCGAATTTAACAATCAACCCATTCTTCTCCTATTGCTGTTTCCCAACGTTCGAATAGCGCCATCTTAGTTCATCTAGTGAAAAACACTTGAGCGTCTTGGGAACGTAAATTATGGGACATCCCCTACAACAATGAGATTTGTTGTTTCCTGGCCGGAAATGTTTCTAGTTATAGACGTCGAGGTGAAGGAAATGACTGAAGATATCGGTCAAATATTCTTTTGCATTTTCTCGATGTCTCTGAAAACTAAATGTTCTTGACGAAAATAGTAACGACGATAAGAAATTGCACAAGGAATATTGTATTCTTTCTTACTCGTATTATCACTCCGTGATTCTCGCAGGTTACCGCTTCTTGTCGCATGTGATATCGATTGTTATCTCCCCTGGTGTCGGGGTAAACTGCAACCTTTCCAAGACAAATCAAACGCTGCTGAGATCGATAACTTTTACCGGTATTGATCACACAGACTGTCACCAATTTGTATCAAAGTAGTCTTTCAAGTGTGGGGTGGAGTGAGAGGTGGGCAGGGGAATGTTCTAGAATGTTTGGAAAAGATGAGAAAAATATCGGAGTTTAAAGTTACGACCCGCATGTTGGATATTTGTTGTAATTGATGTGAGTAAGAAAATATTTGTTTTAAATGTAGACTTAAATGTCTTAGTTAGGGGACATTCAAGAGACAATCATAGGAGAGTCATTTGTGATGTCGCATAATAATCACCAGACAATCATTGGATAGTTCTAGCAAAGCCAACATCTGACAATCTTAGTGAAATCATGGAATAGTCTTTGGGCAGTCACAGAACTATAACAATCGTAGAACGGTCATAGGAATATCATATAACATAAATTTTACAATCATAGAACAGAAATTGTTCAATCATATAACATAAATTGTACAGTCATAGAACAGAAATTGTACAATCATAGAACATAAATTGTACAATATATTGTTCAATATAACATATATCGCACAATCAGAACATTAATCGTACAATCATAGCACAAAAGAACTATGACAGGACAATCATGTGACAATCTCATTACAATCATATGATAATAATAGCAAAATCATCACTCCACAGGAATCTGATAAGTTTACGACACCCACAGAGCAAATACAAAGTAAGCGTATGGATACAAAGGATAATAGAATGATAATCACAGCAGTCATGTGAAAGTACTATAGCAATCAGGTGGTAATTAAAGCTAGGTCACAGGGCAGTCATATGACAAACATGTGATAATAACATGAACAAATATGGGACGAGCACCTGATAATCAAGAAACATTCACAGTGGAAATTGAATGGAAAATCACTGCAAGATCACACGTTATTGTAATCAAGTCGCATGACAACCATATCACAACCATAAGAAAATACAGCACAAGTTTAACCTAGATTACGAAACCGCAGTTAGAATTACCATAACAAAACACAAATCCTACCTAATTTGATAGTTTGCAGTATTCAAGTATTACTCCCCCTCTTCCCCAAACACCGCTTACTTTCCTAATTGCTACTTCCGGTGACCCCTGAGTGTTTTTTTTTTCTATTGATTTAGGATTTTCCCCCTCAATTAAGTACGTCTGAATAGACAAATAGCACGTCCAGTCCTAGCGGTGAATTTCGGGTCACAGATGGACCTGAGGCAGGAAATCCGTGTTCCTAGTGTGTCTAATATGTGAACACACAGCTGTGTGTCAAAAGTAAAAGAAAATATTTTTTTTTTTAGTTCTCCTAATGTTACAATTAAGTGGTAGAATTTTGTACTACGGAAAGTAACGAAGTGCGCCACGGGTAGATATCGTAAATAAGGGTTAATCGACATATAATAGGCATATGGCAATTACATGCCACTGATATGACAATCATAACATATACACAGAACAATCACGCACACATAATAGAACTTTCATAAGTCAAATGACAGTTAGAGAACAAGTATAGAATATACATGAGTAAATGTTTGATTTTACAAATTCAAAATTAAATTACAAACAATCCTTCTAAAGATGTATACATACATAAAGACGGAAAAAAAGATATGGTAGACAGACAGACAGGTAGACAAACAAACAGACAGACAAACATACAAATAGATAGACAAATAGACAGACAGACAGATAGACAGACAGCGAGATAGACAGATCGACAGATAGATAGATAGATAGATAGACAGACAGACAGACAGACAGATAGATAGATAGATAGATAGATAGATAGATAGATAGATAGATAGATAGATAGATAGACAGACAGACAGACAGACAGATAGATAGATAGATAGATAGATAGATAGATAGATAGATAGATAGATAGATAGATAGATAGATAGATAGATAGATAGATAGATAGATAGATAGATAGATAGATAGATAGATAGATAGATAGATGGATGGATGGATGGATGGATGGATGGATGGATGGATGGATGGATGGATGGATGGATGGATGGATAGATGGATAGATAGATAGATAGATAGATAGATAGATAGATAGATAGATAGATAGATAGATAGATAGATAGATAGATAGATAGATAGATAGATAGATAGATAGATAGATAGATAGATAGATAGATAGATAGATAGATAGATAGATAGATAAGCAGATTTACAGTCAGACAGACATACTACAGGCAGACATACAGACAGACAGAAAAAGATGGACAGTAGAACAGATGGATGGATGAATGGATGGATGGATGGATGATGGATGGATGGATGGATGGATGGATGGATGGATGCATGAATGGATGTATGTATGTATGGATGGATGGATGTATGAATGGATGGATGGATGGATGTATGAATGGATGGATGGATGGATGGATGGATGAATGGATGGATGGATGGATGGATGGATGGATGGATGGATGGATGGATGGATGGATGGATGGATGGATGGATAGATGGTAAAGTAGGTATGAAGACGGTAGGTAAATCCTGGGAAGGAAGATAGGTTGGGTTGGATTGAAGTTTTGAGATATGTAGTTAGTTTGGTAAGTAGGTAAGGAGATTGGTAGATAGGTAGGTAGGTAGGCATGTACGTATGTTGGTAGTTAGGCGTGTAAATTGGTAGGTATGTAGGTAGGTATGGTGTTAGGTAGGTAGGTAGATAGGTTGGTAGATAGGTAGGTAGGTAGGTAGGTTGGTAGGTATGGTGTTAGGTAGGTAGGTAGGTAAGTAGGTAGGTTGGTAGGTAGGTAGGTATGTAGGTTGGTAGGTAGGTAGGTAGGTAGGTAGGTAGGTAGGTAGGTAGGTAGGTAGGTAGGTAGGTAGGTAGGTAGGTAGGTAGGTAGGCAGGCAGGCAGGTAGGGAGTGAGGGAGGGAGGGAGGAATAAGTGGATCGTAAAGTGTTCTCGAAAGGAATCGGCTCCCTCAATGAGATAGAGCTGCTGGCACAGAACAGAGACAAATGGCTAGATTTGATAAAATATCTTTAAAAGAATTGAAAACTGCTAGAACAAAAATTTAGATAAGAGAATGAGTATCTTGGTCTACGCCCTATGGGACGGCTACGGCTCGAAAGGTCAATAGATAGATAGATAGAAAGTGATCTCTCTAAAACTTTCAAATTATAAGCTCGTTGTATTTTTATGATTATATTTGACGATCTTAAAAGAATACAAGAACGTATTAGAATGTGTTTGTTGAAGAATGTGAAAAGAATGCAAGAAACAAAACTTAGACAATGTTTGTTGAAGACATATGTATGCTCCACAGGGAGTTGAAAGGAAGAAGAAGAAAGAACATGAAAAAGAGGAAATGTCACTATACAATCCTATCTCTAATATAATAATAATAATCTTGCAACAACATCAAGCACGCTCATTAAATAAACGTGACCACAAGTCAGTGTACAATCATGTCTCTAAAACAGCGACAATAATCTAACGAGACTTTTAGTCCGAGAACATATTTATTATGCTTAGACAACTGGAGAATGTTATTTTGGAATCGAACATGTATTTACTTGACCAACAAACAAGTACAATATGATGGGGAAATTTTTATACAGACAACATCATGAAAGTAGAAGACAACATCATGAAAGTAGAAGACAACATTATGAAAGTAGATGACAACATTATGAAAGTAGAAGACAACATTATGAAAGTAGAAGACAACATTATGAAAGCAGATGACAACATCATGAAAGTAAAAGACAACATTATGAAAGTAGAAGACAACATTATGAAAGTAGAAGACAACATTATGAAAGTAGAAGACAACATTATGAAAGTAGAAGACAACATTATGAAAGCAGATGACAACATCATGAAAGTAGAAGACAACATTATGAAAGTAAACGACAACATCATGAAAGTAGACAAGATCATGAAAGTAAAAGACAACATCATGAAGGTAGAAGACAAAATATGAAAATAGAAGACACCATTATGAAAGTAAAAGACAACATCATGAAAGTAGACGACAACATCATGAAAGTAAAAGACAACATCATGAAAGTAGAAGACAACATTATGAAAGTAGAAAACAACATCATGAAAGTAAAAGACAACATCATGAAAGTAGAAGACAACATCACTAAAGTAAAAGGCCACATCATGAAATTAAAACACAACATCGTGAAAGTAGAAGACGACATAATGAAAGTAGAATACAACATCATGAAAGTAAAGGGCAACATCATAAAATTAGAAGACAACATCATGAAAGTAGAAGACATCACCATGGAAGTAGAAGACAACATCATGGCAGTAGAAGACAAATCATGAAAGTAGAAGACATCATCATGAATGTAGAAGACAACATCACGAAAGTAAAAGACAACATCATAAAATTGGAAGACAACATCATGAAAGTAGAAGACATCATCATGAAAGTAGAAGACAACATCAGAAAAGTAAACGGCAACATCATAAAATTAGAAGACAACATCATGAAAGTAAAAGACAACATCATGAAAGAAAAAGACAACATCATGAAAGTAGAAGACATCATCATGAAAGAAGACAACATCATGAAAGTAAAAGACAACATCATGAAAGTAAAAGACAACATCATGAAAGTAGAAGACAACATCATGAAAGTAGAAGACATCATCATGAAAGTAGAAAACAACATCATGAAAGTAAAATAAGATTTTCTGCTTGTATGTTTTGTACACTTTCTAACCCTCTCCGTTTTTGTAGACCTTTTGATTCTCTCTTTCATATTGACTTGCTATGTCATTATGTTTTTGTGGACTTTCTGAGTGTTTCTGCTTTTATGGGCTTTCTATTTCTCTCAGGTTATTAACTGGTTCTTTTCTTTTTAAGGAAGTTTTCTAATTATTTGTTTATTTCTTAACGCTCCCCCTTTTACTGTTGATATGGATGTCCTATGCGTGTAATATTTGTAAAAGATGTTCGATGTCTGTGTCACTTTTTCAACATTTTCTGTTTCTGTCTCCATTATTTAGCACGTTTTGTGCTTGTCTCTTGTGTTAATGACGTTTATTTTCTATGTTTCTATGGACATTCTGTGCTTGTCCTGTTTTTATGAATGTTCTATATTTGTCTTAAACTTTGTCCACGTAGTGTGTCTATTTTACTTTTTATGAACGTTATGTGTCCGCCATACATTTTTTGGACGTTCTGTGTATATTTTACTTTTTGTGGACTTTCTGTCTTACTTTATCTGAACGTTCCTTGTCTGTCTTACTTTTTACGAAGCTCTGTGCCTGTCTTACTTTTTCTGGACACTCTGTGTCTGTTTTATTTTTTCTGGACGCTCTGTGTCTGTCTTACTTTTTCTAGACGCTCTATGTTTGTACTGCTTTTTGGAACTTTGTGTCTGAAACTTTTTGTGGTCGTTCTATTTTTTTGCTCGTTCTGTGTCTATCTTACTTTTTGTGGTCGTTCTGTGTCTATCTTACTTTTTGTGGACGTTCTGTGTCTATCTTACTCTGTGTGATCGTTCTGTGGCTGTCTTACTTTTTGTGGTCGTTCTGTGCCTGTCTTACTTTTTGTGGTCGTTCTGTGTCTGTCTTACTTTTTGTGGTCGTTCTGTGTCTATCTTACTTTTTGTGGACGTTCTGTGTCTGTTACTTTTTGTGGTCCTTCTGTGTCTATCTTAATTTTTGTGATCGTTCTGTGTCTATCTTACTTTTTGTGGTTGTTCTGTGTCTATCTTACCTTTTGTGGTCGTTCTGTGTCTATCTTATTTTTTTGTAGTCGTTCTGTGTCTATCTTACTTTTTGTGGTCGTTCTGTGTCTATTTTACTTTTTGTGGTCGTTCTGTGTCTGTCTTACTTTTTTGTGGTCGTTCTGTGTCTATCTTACTTTTTGTGGTCGTTCTGTGTCTATCTTACTTTTTGTGGTTGTTCTGTGTCTATCTTACCTTTTGTGGTCGTTCTGTGTCTATCTTATTTTTTTGTAGTCGTTCTGTGTCTATCTTACTTTTTGTGGTCGTTCTGTGTCTATCTTACCTTTTGTGGTCGTTCTGTGTCTATCTTTTTTTTTGTAGCCGTTCTGTGTCTATCTTACTTTTTGTGGTCGTTCTGTGTCTATCTTACTTTTTGTGGTCGTTCTGTGTCTGTCTTACTTTTTTGTGGTCGTTCTGTGTCTATCTTACTTTTTGTGGTCGTTCTGTGTCTATCTTACTTTTTGTGGTCGTTCTGTGTCTATCTTACTTTTTGTGGACGTTCTGTGTCTGTCTTACTCTTTGTGATCGTTCTGTGCCTGTCTTACTTTTTGTGGTCGTTCTGTGTCTATCTTACTTTTTTGTGGTCGTTTTGTGTCTATCTTACTTTTTTGTGGTCGGTCTGTGTCTGTCTTACTTTTTGTATTCGTTCTGAACCTGTCTTACTTTTGTGTTGTCGTTCTGTCTGTCTTATATTTTGGTGGATGTTCGGTGTCTATCTTACATTTTTTGGTCGTTCTGTGTCTATCTTACTTATTTGTGGTCGCTCTTTGTCTATCTTACTTTTTGTGGACGCTCTGTGTCTGTCTTCCTTTTTGTAGTCGATCTGTGTCTATCTTACTTTTTTTGGCCGTTCTACGTCTATCTTACATTTTGTTGTCGTTCTGTTTCTATCTTACTTTTTGTAGTCGTTCTGTGTCTATCTTACTTTTTGTGGTCGTTCTGTGTCTATCTTACTTTTTGTGGACGTTCTGTGTCTGTCTTACTCTTTGTGATCGTTCTGTGCCTGTCTTACTTTTTGTGGTCGTTCTGTGTCTATCTTACTTTTTGTGGTCGTTCTGTGTCTATCTTACTTTTTGTGATCATTCTGTGTCTATCTTACTTTTTGTAGTCGTTCTGTGTCTATGTTACTTTTTTAGTCGTTCTGTGTCTATCTTACTTTTGTGGTCGTTCTGTGTCTATCTTACTTTTTGTGATTGTTCTGTGTCTGTCTTATTTTTTGTGGTCGTTCTGTGTCTGTCTTACTTTTTTTGTAGTCGTTCTGTGTCTATCTTACTTTTTGTGGTCGTTCTGTGTCTATCTTACTTTTTGTGGACGTTCTGTGTCTGTCTTACTCTTTGTGATCGTTCTGTGCCTGTCTTACTTTTTGTGGTCGTTCTGTGTCTGTCTTACTTTTTGTAGTCGTTCTGTGTCTATCTTACTTTTTTGTGGTCGGTCTGTGTCTGTCTTACTTTTTGCATTCGTTCTGTACCTGTCTTACTTTTGTGTTGTCGTTCTGTCTGTCTTATATTTTGGTGGATGTTCGGTGTCTATCTTACATTTTTTGGTCGTTCTGTGTCTATCTTACTTTTTTGTGGTCGCTCTTTGTCTATCTTACTTTTTGTGGACGCTCTGTGTCTGTCTTCCTTTTTGTAGTCGATCTGTGTCTATCTTACTTTTTTTTGGTCGTTCTATGTCTATCTTACATTTTGTTGTCGTTCTGTTTCTATCTTACTTTTTGTAGTCGTTCTGTGTCTATCTTACTTTTTGTGGTCGTTCTGAGTCTATCTTACTCTTTGTGATCGTTCTGTGCCTGTCTTACTTTTTGTGGTCGTTCTGTGTCTGTCTTACTTTTTGTGGTCGTTCTGTGTCTATCTTACTTTTTGTGGACGTTCTGTGTCTATCTTACTTTTTATGTTCGTTCTGTGTCTATCTTACTTTTTGTGGTCGTTCTGTGTCTATCTTACTTTTTGTGGTCGTTCTGTTTCTATCTCTCTTTTTTTGGTCGTTCTGTGTCTATCTTACTTTTTATGGTCGTTCTGAGTCTATCTTACTTTTTGTGGACGTTCTGTGTCTATCTTACTCTTTGTGATCGTTCTGTGCCTGTCTTACTTTTTGTGGTCGTTCTGTGCCTGTCTTACTTTTTGTGGACGTTCTGTGTCTGTCTTACTTTTTGTGGTCGTTCTGTGTCTTTCTTACTTTTGTGAACGTTCTGTGTCTATCTTACTTTTTGTGGTCGTTCTGTGTCTATCTTACTTTTTGTGATCATTCTGTGTCTGTCTTACTTTTTGTGGTCGTTCTGTGTCTATCTTACTTTTTGTGGTCGTTCGGTGTCTGTCTTACTTTTTTTAGTCGTTCTGTGTCTATCTTACTTTTTTGGTCGTTTTTTGTCTATCTTACTTTTTTGTGGTCCTTATGTGTCTATCTTACTTTTTGTGGTCGTTCTGTGTCTATCTTACTTTTTGTGGACGTTCTGTATCTATCTTACTTTTTGTGGTCGTTCTGTGTCTGTCTTACTTTTTTGTGGTCGTTCTGTGCCTGTCTTACTTTTTGTGGTCGTTCTGTGTCAGTCTTACTTTTTGTGGTCGTTGTGTGTCTGTCTTACTTTTTTGTGGTCGTTCTGTGCCTGTCTTACTTTTTGTGGTCGTTCTGTGTCTATCTTTCTTTTTGTGGACGTTCTGTGTCTATCTTACTTTTTGTGGTCGTTCTGTGTCTATCTTACTTTTTGTGATCACTCTGTGTCTATCTTACTTTTTGTGGTCGTTCTGTGTCTATCTTACTTTTTGTGGACGTTCTGTGTCTATCTTACATTTTGTGTACGTTCTGTGTCTATCTTACATTTAGTGGTCGTTCTGTGTCTATCTTACTTTTTGTGATTGTTCTGTGTCTGTCTTATTTTTTGTGGTCGTTCTGTGTCTGTCTTACTTTTTTTGTGGTCGTTCTGTGTCTGTCTTACTTTTTGTATTCGTTCTGTACCTGTTTTACTTTTGTGTGGTCGTTCTGTCTATCTTACATTTTTGTGGACGTTCGGTGTCTGTCTTACATTTTTTGGTCGTTCTGTGTCTATCTTACTTTTTTGTGGTCGCTCTGTTTCTGTCTTACTTTTTATGATCGTTCTGTGTCTATCTTACTTTTTTGTGGGCGTTCTGTGTCTATCTTACTTTTTTGTGGTTGCTCTGTGTCTATCTTTCTTTTTTGTGGACGTTCTGTGTCTATCTTACTCTTTGTGATCGTTCTGTGCCTGTCTTACTTTTTGTGGTCGTTCTGTGCCTGTCTTACTTTTTGTGGACGTTCTGTGTCTATCTTACTTTTTGTGGTCGTTCTGTGTCTGTCTTACTTTTTGTAGTCGTTCTGTGTCTATCTTACATTTTGTGTACGTTCTGTGTCTATCTTACATTTTGTGGTCGTTCTGTGTCTATCTTACTTTTTGTGATCGTTCTGTGTCTGTCTTATTTTTTGTGGTCGTTCTGTGTCTGTCTTACTTTTTGTGGTCGTTCTATGTCTGTCTTACTTTTTGTATTCGTTCTGTACCTGTTTTACTTTTGTGTGGTCGTTCTGTCTATCTTACGTTTTTGTGGACGTTCTGTGTCTGTCTTACTTTTTGTATTCGTTCTGTACCTGTTTTACTTTTGTTTGGTCGTTCTGTCTATCTTACTTTTTTGTGGTCGCTCTGTTTCTGTCTTACTTTTTGTGATCGTTCTGTGTCTATCTTACTTTTTTGTGGGCGTTCTGTGTCTATCTTACTTTTTTTGTGGTCGCTCTGTGTCTATCTTTCTTTTTTGTGGACGTTCTGTGCCTGTCTTACTTTTTGTGATCGTTCTGTGTCTATCTTACTTTTGTGTGGGAGTTCTGTGCCTATCTTACTTTTTTGTGGTCGGTCTGTGTCTGTCTTACATTTTGTAGTCGTTCTGTACCTGTCTTACTTTGTGTGGTCGTTCTGTATCTGTCTTACATTTTTGTGGACGTTCGGTGTCTATCTTACATTTTTTGGTCGTTCTGTGTCTATCTTTCTTTTTTGTGGACGTTCTGTGTCTGTCTTACTTTTTGTGATCGTTCTGTATCTGTCTTACTTTTTGTGATCGTTCTGTGTCTGTCTTACTTTTTGTGATCGTTCTGTGCCTGTCTTACTTTTTTGTGGACGTTCTGTTTATGTCTTACTTTTTTGTGGACGTTCTGTTTCTGGTTTACCTTTTTGTGGACATTCTGTGTCTGCCTTACTTTTTCTGAACATTCTGTGCCTGTCTTACTTTTTGTGATCGTTCTGTGCCTGTCTTACTTTTTTGTGGACATTCTGTGTCTGTCTTACTTTTTGTGATCGTTCTGTATCTGTCTTACTTTTTGTGATCGTTCTGTGTCTGTCTTACTTTTTGTGATCGTTCTGTGCCTGTCTTACTTTTTTGTGGACGTTCTGTGTATGTCTTACTTTTTTGTGGACGTTCTGTGTATGTCTTACTTTTTTGTGGACGTTCTGTGTTTGTCTTACTTTTTTGTGGACGTTCTGTGTTTGTATTACACTTTGTGACATTTCTGTGTCTGTCTTTCTTGTTCTGGACTTTCTGTGTTTGTATTACACTTTGTGACATTTCTGTGTCTGTCTTACTTGTTCTGGACTTTCTGTGTTTGTATTACACTTTGTGACATTTCTGTGTCTGTCTTACTTGTTCTGGACTTTCTGTGTTTGTATTACACTTTGTGACATTTTTGTGTCTGTCTTACTTGTTCTGGACTTTCTGTGTTTGTATTACACTTTGTGACATTTCTGTGTCTTTCTTACTTGTTCTGGACTTTCTGTGTTTGTATTACACTTTGTGACATTTCTGTGTCTGTCTTACTTGTTCTGGACTTTCTGTGTTTGTATTACACTTTGTGACATTTCTGTGTCTGTCTTACTTGTTCTGGACTTTCTGTGTTTGTATTACACTTTGTGACATTTCTGTGTCTGTCTTACTTGTTCTGGACTTTCTGTGTTTGTATTACACTTTGTGACATTTCTGTGTCTGCCTTTTTTTGTGATCGTTCTATGCCTCATATGAACGAGATATGTAGCCACATCTAATTATGATAAAAACAAAAGAAACGTGTGTTGTAGACGTTTATTTTATCCTTTTGTCTTAATAAAAAAAGAAAAATTCACTACATTACAAAGAACGCGCTTCTATTTTTGCTCAAGTGTTTACAATACATAATCTTACAGCAAATATAATTATTCCTAAGGATGTGTACAATATGTATAATATAAAACTTTACTAATTGTAAAATGCAGTTGTTTTTGTTAAAAATAAAACATAATGCCATATGTGTTTAAATTAATTCCAAGCAAAACAAGAATTAACAAAATATACTGACCACTGACCACTCATATTTAACACTTTTGAAGAAAAATAGAGATATGGATTTGAAATACCTGAGAATATGTGGTGCTTAATTGGTCATGTGCAAAATCGCTAACATAGAATTATGGAAATGTCCTAATCAAACACCTATGGATAAAGAGATACAGCGTTGACGATGGCGCTAGATAGGACACACACTGCCGAAGCCAGCTGAATGTATTACACAACAGGTCCTTTTTGGAATCCCCAGTGAGAAAAACAAAGAAGGAAGATCTATGTATTCTTGGAGAAGACAGATGGAAGCAGAGATGAAGATGTTGAGGAAGATATGAAATGATCTTGAAAGAATGCAAGAAATAGAACAGCGTGGAATGTGTTTGTTGAAGACCTTTGCTCCACAGGGAGCTAAAAGGTAGAAGAACTTGGTCACGTGTTCCGGATAGGTTGAGAAACAATCATTACAACTGCCATACAGATGACTGGAAGGCGAGGTAAAGACGATCTAAAACAGTTGAAACGGAGATGAGACGTTGATCTGACGTAAGATTGTTTACAATCTGTTTGGGAAAACAATACAGGAGACTATCAGGTACATCTAATAAATACGTCGTTGTTGGTCACTGATTAGTCAGTTCCGTTATGTTTTGTTGTTTGGTTGACATTCCAATACACCCATCTCAATCTTCATTTACATGAAACTGCTTTTCTAGTCCCTTAGTCTGCTTTGATCTTCCTTACAAGGAGGCAGTTATTTGTAGCCAGAGTTGTGTCTTCTATACAAATGTTCATAGCAGACAAAATATGTGTACGAGATAAAATGCTCATACAAGATAAAATGTTCATACAAGATAAAATGTTCATACAAGATAAGAAGCTCATACAAGATAAAATGTTCATACAAGATAAGATGCTCATACAAGATAAAATGTTCATACAAGATAAGAAGCTCATACAAGATAAAATGTTCATACAAGATAAAATGTTCATACAAGATAAAATGTTCATACAAGATAAGAAGCTCATACAAGATAAAATGTTCATACAAGATAAAATGTTCATACAAGATAAAATGTTCATACAAGATAAGAAGCTCATACAAGATAAATGTTCATACAAGATAAAATGTTCATACAAGATAAGATGCTCATACAAGATAAAATGTTCATACAAGATAAAATGTTCATACAAGATAAGATGCTCATACAAGATAAAATGTTCATACAAGATAAGAAGCTCATACAAGATAAAATGTTCATACAAGATAAAATGTTCATACAAGATAAAATGTTCATACAAGATAAGAAGCTCATACAAGATAAAATGTTCATACAAGATAAGATGATCATACAAGATAAAATGTTCATACAAGATAAGATGCTCATACAAGATAAAATGTTCATACAAGATAAAATGTTCATACAAGATAAAATGTTCATACAAGATAAAATGTTCATACAAGATAAAATGTTCATACAAGATAAGATGCTCATATAGTGTATACATTTTCACACAAGACAAAATGTCTGTACCAGACAAAATGTTCATACGAGACAAAATATTCATACAATACAAAATGTTCATAAGAGGCAAAATATTCACACAAGACAAAATGTTCGCCCAAGATAAAATGCTCAGATACAAATGGTCGCAAAAGACAGAATACCCACACAAGATAAAATGTTCATACTAGATAAAATGCCCCTACAAGACAACAAAATGGTCATAAAAGAGTAAATGCTCATATGAGATAAAATCTTAATACAATACAAAATGCACGCTCAAGCCAAAATGCTCATAAAAGATCAAATGTTTATTAAAGATAAAATGTCTATTAAAGATAAAATGCCCAAACGAGACAAAATGATAAAAGATAACATGTTCGCACAAGATACAATGTTTCCACGAGACAAAATGTCCATACACGACAAAAGAATCATAACAGATGAAATATTCATGAAGGTTAAAATGTTCATACAATATAAAATGTTGGCACAAAATAAAATGTTAGTACAAGACAAGATGTTCGCTCAAGACACAATGCTCGTACAAGATAAGATGTTCAAAAAACACAAAATGTTCATAGAAAACAAAATGCTCATGAAAGATAAAATGTTCAGTCAATATAAAATGTTCGCACAAGACAAAATGTTAACACAAATAAAAATCCTCGCGCAAGAAAAAATGTTATACAAGACAAAATTCTTGTACAAGATAACATGTCCATCATCACCATGTGCCATACCAGTTGCAGTAGGCGACCATGTCCTTCCACAAAGTTCTATCTACTTTCCATCGTATCAGTTTTGTTGTTGACTGTTTTCCATGCCATGAGGGCATTCTATCCAGTATTTTTTCTCTCTGTCGTCCTCGATCTCTCTTTCCCTTTATTTTGCCAGTTGTAACCAAGTATTCTAACTTTCCTCTTCTCATGATGTGCCCGTAAATGCTGATTGTTACTTTCTGATGTTTTTTAGGAGTTCCCTTTTTGTGTTGACTTATTTGAGAATTTCCTCGTTGGTCTTTTTAGCTGCCCATGGAACATTCAACATTGTTCTAAGAAATACCATCTCTGTGGCCTCTAAGCGTGTTTTCATTTGTTTGTTTACGGTCTATGATTCGCTTCCACAGGTCAGAATTGGCTCTATATATCACCGATGGACACTCTAATAAACAAAGAAAACACTCAAAACTTACAAGTGGATATCAACATTGAAGGAATAAACATGGTGTTAGTTCAGAGCTACAACTACCTTGGACATACTATAACCAGTGATGGAAAAAATAAAAAATATAAACAAAATAATAGAAATGATGACAAAAAGTAATTTTAATGTCATGAAAAATATATTAACATCAAAACAAATAACAACAGGGCTAAAACTAAAAATAGCAAAATTTTATATCTTCTCAACATTCCTGTATGGTGCAGAAACATGGATATTATACAGGAAAACAACAGAAAATTTAAGCTTTTGTAATGTTGATTTATAGAAGAATATGAAATATTGGATGGAAGGAAAAGAAAACAAACGATGACGTCTTAAAACAACTAAAAATAACAAGAGAACTACTATGGGCATGGACTCGGATACTCTTTCCCTGTTTTGACATTTTCTTTCTAGCAGTCTCAATCCTTACAAAGATTAAATTTCGCCATTTGTCTCTATTTTGCAAACATCGATCTCATTGAAGGAGCCGATTCCTACTGCCTTTGCCTCACTGATCAATGTTCCTTTCAATGTTTCACTGAGTCAGCCTCTTTTTCTAACTGTTGGAACTCTTATGGACCAAAACAAGAGATCGACAATGGAAATAGCTGGGGCGGCTCTCTCTCTATCTCTTAGACATTCTTCAGCTAGTTCACAAGCTGGGACAGACGGCTTGGGGGTAGATTGAGAAAAACTCTAGCCTAGAGATAGGTAGGACTTAAATGTCCTAACAAGATATAGAGTTAGTGCTCAATGATCTGATAATCATCATAGGTGCGAAGAGAGCTACGCAGGTTAAGCTAGCATCAGTCTTATAGTAGAAGTTATATAAAGCTAAAAATGGTATTATACGATACACAAGAATAAAGACATCAATGCCAGCCACTATCTTGAGGAGTGTGTATTTTCCATTGGCGATAACATGTAGACACACTCTGGATAACCACGTGGGAAAAAAATGTTTACGTATCCAATAGAACACATAAATCTGTGTATATCGGCCAATTCACTAGCTTAGGTAGCAGTTATAGAGAAACACACGTCAGCGGCTGCAAAGCTTGAAAATACCGCGGCCTCCTCGGCGAAGATACTATAGGATTCTATTGTCATGGAGTCTTTGCAGTGCTGGTGGCATGAGGGAGGCGTTTTGACAAGGATGTGCATTCTCCCGACGAGGCTTCGTAATATACATGGAGAAGGAACGAGAGAAAGTAAAATTTAAATGCTTATTATTATTAATAAAGCTGCAGAGATTCATCATTCCTAAAGTTATTGTAGACACTGTTGGAATCATTGTTGTAGACATTGTTGGAATCATTGTTGTAGACATTGTTGGAATCATTGTTGTAGACACTGTTGGAATCATTGTTGTAGACATTGTTGGAATCATTGTTGTAGACATTGTTGGAATCATTGTATAGTTGAAGTACTTGATACAACAAACTGTATTGAGCAACTGTTGGTATTACTTGAGGTCTTACAACTTTGACAGCTCCAACTACAAGTGGTACAGTCAAGCGGAGATCATTGTCCAGCCTGTCTAGAAGCAGAGACAAGACACATACCAGCCCGCTGTACTCGGCACCATTTCTACACATATACACAACTCGACCGTCACCCATCGGGCTACAAGATCGTACCTCTTTCATTAAAGCCAACAAATCTGATGGTGTCTGGTTTCTCAATGAACCCTTATATGTTATATGTGTTAACCGATGTTCCTTGTCTGACGAACTTGTACCTCCAGTTTCTGATGTTCCCATGGACGTGTTCTTTCTAAGGACAAGTTTCTGCTTGTTCCATAAGTCAAACGAAGATGTTTGTTGTGATGTTATTGTAAAATATGACGTAGACATTTCGTCGTTCTCATTCCATGGAAAGTATTCACCGATGGAGTCAGCTTTGACAACTTCTAACTCAAACGCAACGACCAGAGTGACCTTGTACTGTGTGACCATTCTCCAAAAGTCATTGACGGTGGTTGGAAGTGGGATCTGTGTCAGAATGTGCTGGTTCTTCCTGCTGAAGCTTGGTATGAAGACAGCATTGATGTAATCTCCCAGACCTTCATCGCTGTCTCCCATCAGTATCACCCTGCAGTCTTCCCTTGCTAAAACGTTATGAAACCTGTTCTTTAGTTTGTTGCTAAGAGTTTGGGTATTCTCATACGTGCTGCTAGACTGTTCGCCGTCTCTGTCAACATAGGCACTGATGTCGTCATCACATATACCACATAATGTTTTAAACTCTTGGTCCAGTTTAGACTGCCCTGAATCCGTCCTATGTTCCAGAGCCTTGATTCTCTCTGTGATATCTCTGGATACAATCGTTGTTCCCATACAGAAAATAGCAACCCTTGCAGCTCCATGCAAGAACTTGTACTGGTCCGATGTCTGTACCATGAAAGACCTGTCGTGTCTGAGTTTCTGTACTGCAGTAAAGAAGTCGATGTAACCAGTGTCCTTGGCTTCCATTATGACGTTACACAAAGCAATAAAAGTCCCCGTACGACCGACTCCAGCGCTGCAGTGAACAACAATTGGTTTATCAGTGGAGACTGAGGCGAGGCGCTGCTCAAAGTCTACAAGACTCCAGGCAGTTGTAGGGACATCTTTATCAGGCCAAGCTGTGAAGTGAAACTGTGTCAGTTCGTGAACACAAGCCCCATCCCTCAAGAGCTGCATTCTACGGATGGTGTAATCTGCAAACACTTGGGTGGTTGTTAGTTTCACTTTGATATCACCAGCATTTATCACATCGTCTTCAGGCCAGTACCTTTCACATTTAATTTTCCCATTCTCGGCCAGGCTCGTTAGCATGACGACTATCTCCACGTCTTGTTCTAACAACATTCTCACAAAATCCTTTACCGTTATCTTTTTAGGACCCTGTGTCGCAATGAATGTCTTCATTCCCTTGTAACTATCGATGTATGAAGCGTTGATATAATCTCCCCATTTTTTGACGTTACAAGTCTTCAGCATAACTCGGGAATGGTCATAAGCACAAATGTTCTTGTAGCGATTTTTGTGTTTATTTTCTTCATTCAGTCCAACATTTGTTGTAGCGTCGATGTTGGCGGGGATTGAGTTAAATTGTTGTTGGAAGAAAACTTTGTCGTGTGAAGCCAGAAAGTGGGACAGTTCTCTAACAGAAATAGAGGTAGAGCTCATTACAGATGCTGCGTTTTCTTCTATTATGTTTAGTCTAATCACTGACGAATTGTGTTTGTCTTCATGTCTTGAATAGGTATTAGTGTAATGCAATTCTGAGTGATTTACTTG
Source organism: Megaustenia siamemsis (assembly GCA_032433765.1). Lineage (NCBI taxonomy): Eukaryota > Metazoa > Mollusca > Gastropoda > Stylommatophora > Ariophantidae > Megaustenia > Megaustenia siamemsis. Next base: position 61,631,934 of record JAVIAB010000041.1, on the reverse strand, counting down.
TTCATTATGATGTTGTTTTGATACTTGATTTCCATCACTGTTACCTACATTGGAAAACTGTTTATTTGAAAATGATGTGGACCTTGTCCAAAGAACGACTGCCATAAATGTAAACATGACCAGGATAACGATAATAACCAACGGGATTACAATAGCATCAATAGAAATTATGTCTTCATCTGTTACAGTTAAAAGGTTCTCACATTTTGGAGCTTCATACCCTCTAAAACATCCAAGTACACATGAGCCATTAGTGTGAAAACAAGAAGATTTATTATTGTTGGTAGCCACGCAATATTGACTACAATTAGATTTACAACTGTCGCCATATTTCCCCAGACTACAACGTCGTTGACAATTCTCACCATGGTAACCAGCAGCACATCCTGACGGACACCCCCCAGTGCTGACAAAACATGACTCATCTCTTACAGCACAGTTACATTTGCGTTCACAGTGACGTCCGTACATTGGTGGCGGACAAAATGAATCTCCGAACAGTTCTACCTCGCACATACTGAGAACCGCGTTTTTAGTCTGTTTAGCTTTAATGTCAACAATAGAAATCGGCAGTGTCATTAATGTGCTTGTTATTTCATAAACAGAAAGAGCTTTATCTTCTATGTCGGTGTAGTTGAACACGATCTGAAGATTCTTTGTGAAACTTCTGAAATTGAATCCTTTAAGTCGGTATTTATCGTTGTTTTTGTTATACACTCTAAATCTGTTGATTGCATGTGCTGATGAGAAGGTCAATCTCCAAGTTGGACTCTGGTCTGCTCCAGCAATAGTAGATGTACAACTTTCATACTGTTTACCATCTACAGCATTCCAAGAAGCAGACAAATCGGAGTTTCTATCGAGAATGTGCTGGACTGTGTGGTGTTCTGACGTAGTGCTACATTACGACCTCCGCTGATGTAAAGAGAACACAGAGACTGTACCCCTTCCCCTTCCAGAATCACAAACTGAACTAGCTCATCTATATCACAGTGGATGTCCAGTGTTTTTTCGTTAACGACGGCACTCCTCATGTTCTTACACGGTATTATCCTTTCACTTTTCTTGTCAGTAAAATTTACCTGAAACTCTTTCAGTAGTGAAGACTGATTTACCTGTAGCCTGAGCCAGGTAAACGGAAAGATGGACGACATATTTACTGTAACAGTTAATGATTGGTCAGGATTACAGGTACTCGCGTTACCATCATTTAGCCAGTTCCTCATTTGTGAATCTCCCATATACAATAAATCCATATATTGGCATTGTGGACCAAACCAACCGCTTGCACAATCACCATCTGTGCACCTGCAAGTGTTGCCGCTACAGCGACATTTGTACTGGCAATTTGGACCAAACCATCCAGTACCGCAAGGTGGTTTTCTAACATTTTGGGACACGTTCATCGCCATGAGTATGGCCAACAACAGACAGAGTAGCAAATACATTGTCGTTTTAATTTCCTGGAAAATTATTTGTTTTTATTTTTTTAAATCCCATTTAGTTTGTACATGACACAGCCTGATTGCTTCCTTCGGTGTGGATTAAACAGTTGATATGTTTACATTTAGTCATCATTTTTTGGCCATGTAATGAGAAGAGAACAACTGGAATATACTGTAACAACTGGAAACATTGAGCGACGAAGAGATAGAGGGAAGCAAAGTGAAAAATAACAGACAGCTTAAGAGAATGGCTTGGCAGAAGGTCAACAACAGAAATGATAAAAAGCTGCCGAGATCGAAAGTTGTGGAGAGACATGATCACCTACGCCAGTAGGCCCGGTACTTGATGATGATGATATTGTTACGGGTAGTCGTGTTTATTTCATAGTCAAGTTCTTTTAATTCGCTTCAGAATCCTCACAATCATCTATCTAGACTACTTCAGTTAGGCTGTTTAGTTTCCAATCAAAAGTCTTATTAAAGGTAAACTCACTTACATACATATTTTCCTCAAGGTTTACACATGTTCCGATGTAAAGGCTGTATTAAAGTAAAGGTTCCATTCACGCAGTGCTAGGGACGTATAGGGAATATGGGGTAGGTAACCATATTTTACCATGTCCACGACACAATGTCAGATGATATCGTCGGTATCACGCCAGGCCGCCTTTTCTTCCTACAATAATATCTGGCTTCGATTTTTAAAGGCTTGAGTAAACTGGAAAATAATTCGATACTTCTGAGAATCGAACCCGCATCCGTCTGACCATGACGAAGACACACTAACCACTCAGCCACCGAGGCTCGCTAAGGAATGGTTTAATAACTTGTGAGTATATTAAAATAAAGTTTATTGAGATCACAATTTGTTAAAAAAAAACATTTTTAACTTAGTGCTGAAAATTGTTTTGTAAATCAACTGTATAATGAGTAGGAGTCAGTTAACAAAACAGCCACACATTATGCGCATACGTTTTTAGAAATTTTACATAGAAGTGTTGTGATTGATATTTTAGCTGTTATGAAAATGTACGTCTAAATGACTGTTTTAGTTCTGCTTTAGATAACGTACCGAAACAAAAAAACAAATTGTCATCTGTGTGAATTTTACTGGTTAAAGCATATAATAACGTCTTTACACAGAACACTAAAATGTACAGTAAGGTATACACATTGTTTCCTGAACTAACACAGAACAAACATCTCGTTCTTTCAGTGTAGACGAATAGCGAAAAGTCAGCTCATTTACTGGATGTTAAACGGATGTAGAGACAAGATAGTACGTCATATCCTGCACATGAGTGCTTGTTCTTATGGGATACACTTAACCGTGTTTGATGACGCCTGTGAGGTGCAAACATTTATTGTATGGTTGGCAACCAACAGCCCGCGGATAAGAATCGGCACTCCAAACAAATGTGTGTGGTTGGTCGAATAATACTAAACACTCTCTCCCGTGATTGAAGCAAAAAATATATACATTTTTAAATAATATTTTAAAAAACATGATAAGCTAGAAAGTGTCTACAAAAGAGAAAATCGTTGCATCAAATCTCTGACCGTGCAAACTCAACACATTTTCGGAACCAACTGAGAAGTGGCAGGTTTGTGGCACTGAGAAAATAAAGCAACAAAATTTATTTTCTGCGGTCGACAAATTTGGATATCAAAAGGTTGGCATAGCTTTATCTTTAGTATCGATATGAACAAGGAAAGATATCGCTAGGTAGAGATAGATGGCGAGTGTATTTTAATAAGTCAGACGTTGAAAGTGAATGCTGTTTTGTCGCCAGTTAGTTACACAGTAATAATACAAAGCAGAACATGAAAAACATGACACTGAATTTCGCAATTTTCATAAAATGTGACATCGAATTATTCTTCAATCATTTCTTGTGGTAAACCAGTGTGTACAATCGGTAACGTAAAAAAAAATGTATGTTCTTAAAGAGTACAATGTGAAACGCTAATTTTCAATCCATACATAAAGATACAAGTTCGGTGAAGGTATAAGGAAGGCATGATAAAACTGATCATCTAAATAAGTCATCGGAAAGTTCTAAATTATATTTTCTGTTTCAATAAATATTTAAAATTATCTTGATCTAAGTAACCACATTAGTGACATTTTTTTTTTAAATTACAGAAATTTTTTAAGAAAGAGTAGAAGGTGTTAAAGTTTGATTTAGTCGAAAGGTCAGCTTCATTGTTCAAATGAAAACTTCATAGTGCCCAGATCCCCTTTCTAAGCACATCCCCTGTATTAAGAACGCGAGGCACACACTAGAGAAGGTACTGACAATGGCTTCATCTCAGATGAACAAACTTCGTATCACCGGGCGAAGATCTCGTTCCCATAAACTCATTGGTCGCCTCTTAAAAATTCTGTAATTAATGGACGATACAAATTTGAACAATGTTTCGGCTCAACATGCCTTCAGCAGGAGCAACAAACATACATATGTATGTAAATAAAATTAACACAACTAATAATGAAATACTTAAAACAACAAAAAATATCGAACTAGAACTATAATACAAATACAAATGTCTTCCCTGCGTAATGCGCCAAGAGGGAGATGACTGGTATCATCATCATCGAGTGCCATCTCCGCAACGAAGGTTGGCTACCATGGAGGGCCATTCTGGTCTGTCTCTTGCTTTGATGGTGCAGGTTGTCATAAGCTGGCTTGTCCATCTTTTGATATTACTCGTCCATGTTAGTCTTGGTCTGCCTCTGACTCTTTTACCTTGTATTTTCATCTCCAGGATTACTTTTAGTAGGCTGTTGTGTCTTTTAACATGGCACAAAAATCGCATTTGTCTTGTTTGAATTGTGTTTAGTAGTTCTCTTTTAATTTTTAGTTGTTTTTAGACTTAACCCGTTGTTTTCTTTTCCTTCCATCCAATTCTACCTATACTATGGTCGGTATACGCTGGCCAAATTGAGCAGGATACATGGTGTAGCTGACTAGCTAACTGAAAGGTTCAAAACATAGGTAAATAGATTCTAAAGATATGTGAGGGGAATATTTTATAGATTATCTCAACTATAACGCCACTGGCAATGTCTGTACGTATCTATATATATATTAGGCAATTAGGCATAGCCAGGATCAATGTTGATTACGGATGTGTATCCCGCATTATCAATTATGCCATCATATGACAACGATGTCACATGACTTATATTGGCGAGTCTTGGAGATGCTTTACGGAAATATTTTGTGAACACCTCTGAGATGTTCAACAGAATACTGGCACACCAGTGGCGTCACATTTTAATTCCTCGTACCATGAGGGCGAAAACGACATCCGTTTCACGGGTATTGTTCGTTGCCACCCCGGCGTCGCAGCCGAACCGCCTTGAAGAATCGCCTTATAGTCCAATTGGGTTCGCTAACCCCACGAGGCATGCAAGTATTACACTCATATACATAGTTTCCTTATAGCTGCTTTTTTTCCATATTTTATATTTTACTCTTTTGTTCATGCATGAACATATTAGTATAAGCATATGTTATGCTATTCTCTGCTGCACCCTACTAGGCTACACTGCCACTATCCGGTGGTTCCCTATATTTTTTTGTGTCTGGGCCGCTTACTTTTATGCAAGGCAATACCCCTTTAACCTGCACTATACGGTAGTTACCTTTTATATGTTCGTGTGGAATTCCACTCTGAGACACTCTTTCCTCCTTTCGGGTACCCTGCATTCTTCTGTTCTATTTTTTCTCTCTTGTGTATGCACATGGACCTAGGTGTGGACACATCTGGGTATGTACACTTTTTTATGCTGTATGCACACTTTTTCACATATTTGGATTCATACATGTATAGGTGAAGCCGTGTATATATGTATGTATGTATGTATACATATATACATATATATATATATATATATATATATATATATATATATATATATATATATATATATGTATATATATATATATATTTATAAATATATATAAATATATATGTATATATATATATATATTTATATATATATATATTTATATATATATATTTATTTATTTATATATATAAATATATACAATATATAAACATACAGGCCTGCGTGTTCTAGCACGTTGTATATACGTAGATACGTATAGACATTGCTATGAAGTTATAGTTCAAGTAACCTATAACTACCCCCCGACCCCCCCCCCCGGCTCCCCCGTCACATACTTTTAGAGCACTTCCACATGTGTTTGGGCCTTCCCAATCAGATGGTCGGCTACACGGTGTATACTGCGCGAACTAGCCATCGTATACCATTCATTTTTCATCTTGGCACAGAGCATTACGCAGGGAAGACATTTTTATTTGTCATTCTAGTTCGCGATGATTTTAGTTTACATAGTTCATTATTAGTTAGCTATGTTGTTGTATTTTTTTTTTTACTTACATATCTGTGTGTGTGTGCGTGCGTGCGTGAGCGTGTGTGTGTGTGTGAGTACTATTTGTTGTTCTTGCTGAAGGCCTATTGAGTCGAAACGTCGTTCAGATTTGCTTCGTCCATTATTTATGTAAAGCTTTAACCTAACCATAATGTTCTATTTTCTATTGTATTCTTATAATCAGCGTTACTGTTTTTACCTTTATTTTCTAGTGTACTCTTATAATCAGCTTTACTGTTTTTACCATTATTCTCTAGTGTACTCTTATAATCAGCTTTACTGTTTTTACCATTATTCTCTAGTGTACTCTTATAATCAGCTTTACTGTTTTTACCATTATTCTCTAGTGTACTCTTATAATCAGCTTTACTGTTTTTACCATTATTCTCTAGTGTACTATTATAATCAGCTTTACTGTTTTTACCATTATTCTCTATTGTACTCCTATAATCAGCTTTACTGTTTTTACCATTATTTTCTATTATACTCTTATAATCAGCTTTACTGTTTTTACCATTATTCTCTAGTGTACTCTTATAATCAGCTTTACTGTTTTTACCATTATTTTCTATTGTACTCTTATAATCAGCTTTACTGTTTTTACCATTATTTTCTATTGTACTCTTATAATCAGCTTTACTGTTTTTACCATTATTTTCTATTGTACTCTTATAATCAGCTTTACTGTAGCTTTGCATTTATATGCTTTCTTTGACTAGACCCCCTCACCTCTTATGGCGTGTATGACAGCTGTCAGTATCTACTAACATATCCCCCACCCCAATCACCGTGTTATAATATATTATTTGATGAGTTATTTTCAACGATACAAAGAACATATTAACGATACAACCACTAGAGAACATCACTGCTAGGTTAGAGAATTATCAAAGCTTTAACATTATGGGTTTAATTAAGACACATTGTGTGAAGTTATATTAGACTGAACATCGGTTATTAGT
>JAVIAB010000041.1:61570121-61620121 GCA_032433765.1 Megaustenia siamemsis | reverse complement strand
ACTTCTTAACAGCAACTATCGAGACAGTGCTGATTTCAAATTCAGAAGGCAAAAGGCGCAAGAGAAAAGAGCCAAGGGCCAGGTACCGCAAATACACCTTGTTCGTTCTGCGGATGGATCTGTCTGTCCAGGATTGGCAAATTCAACACGAGAAAAGATGTTCAGTAAAGCAGCACCCAGTATGAGACACTAATGTTTTACCAAACTACTGACTTATCATGATTGCATGCTACCAACCGTCTGTCAGGACGCTAAAGACCATGCATGCATTACTTTCTATTAATTTCTTTAACTGAAAAAACACACATTCGTCTAATTTGTATTAAATACTATGGTGCTTTTGTTTTATATCGTAAATCATCGAACGTGATATTTTCTGGCAGCTTTTTCTAATAATTTCAAACTTACATGGCTGATGTAACATTTGTTTGTTCTAATCTAAAAGTGCCATTTTAGTTCTAATTATGTAAAGTGTACAATTCCTGCGTACATTCCTCTATTTCTTAACTCTTTCCCTTCCTGACTATTTCCTGGTTTGATCTGAATTATTGACTTAGATTTGGAAAAAACCCAATTTCGCAAGAGCCGGAGAGAGCGTTATTGGAAAACAAAAGACAAAAGAAATGCTACTGTGAGCGTTACTGTAAAGGCAAAAATAAAACTGGTTTTTAATATAAGTAGTTCAAATTTGTGCAACCGCGCACAAATCGTAAAGCTGTTAGCTGATGTCAATATTAATGTGTGACTGATGTTTGTTTAGTTGTTAAAGCAAGCGATAACAAATTGATAGATCGGACAGTTGAGAGTTTACGGGGGCTGTAATATTCAATTTCTAGCCTCCAATGACGTTTATATTGTAAATAAAGCTTCTTCTATTCACTTTGAATGTATCATAAAAAAGGTAATGTATTTTATGTGATGGAAAGACACATGAACAAACCAGCTAAAGTATCAATGACATAGAACTGTGACATAATTCATCATCATCATCGAGTGCCTTCTCCGCAACGAAGGTTGGCTACCATGGATCGCCATACTACTCTGTTTCTTGCTTTGATGGTGCAGGCTGTCATAGATTGACTTGTCCATCTTTTGATGTTACTCGTCCATGTTAGTCTTGGTCTGCCTCTGCCTCTTTTACCTTGTATTTTTCCTTCCAATATTACTTTTAGTAGACTGTTGTGTCTTTTAACATGCCCAAAAATTTCATTTGTCTTGGTGACATAATTATAGTTGGAGTATTTACAACAATTAGGGCAACCCTCAATAATAGGTAAAGTAAAAAAAAGTAAAGTGCCCCCGTCACGCCCAAGCGGCGCATAGGAAATATGGTGTTAGTGACCATAAATTTTACAGACCTTCGGCACATGATTTTTGGGGTAATGTGGTCGGTATTACGCCCAAGCCGCTTTACTTTCTCAGAAAAAAATCTGGTACCCATTTAAGGCTGGGTGAAACCAGAAGCCGTCTGTTGAGATCGAACGCTACCTCTTGTTCTTTGTAGTCCAGTTCACTACCACTGAGCTATCGCTGCTCCCATAATAATAAGTAACCCTGATGAAAAGACTTGACTTGTATGATACAATGATAAGTGTACTGTATCCGTTGTAAAACCACTCGGTGTTTGAGTCAGCAGCTTGAGACAAGGAAGATTAATTTAGAGTGTTTTTAGAAAGAGAAACTAGATTGGTGAAAGCAGCATTAGGTGGGAATGTATATATTTATATGATTGTACATATACTCATTTAGACTACTTTCATCTATATTGTCCGTGCATATAACAGGGTGTGTTTAGCGTTGTTGTGTGTGTTGTGTTTGCTGTTTGTGATTCCTGCTGAATGCATGTAGACCAAAACATCGTTAAAAAATGTCTCGTCACATAATTACGTAAAGCTGTAACTTTACAATTTTTTTTTTTTTTTAAATTTCTTCTTCCTAGCTACCAGGGACCTGACCAGGTTGAGGGATCAATATAACCACGGTCGCAAGCCGCGTTTGTCGTCAGAGTCGACTAAACGGGTCGGAGACAAGATCTTCAACACAGTCCATACGAGCTTAAGCCATCGTTGGTACTTTCGTTTGTGTGTGGCAGACATGCGTCATACACCCAGAAACGTGTTAATAAGGAGACCTGAGTATTATGGAGTTGTCCGTTGTGCAACAAAACTGATCCGTCGACAAAACTAAACTAAATTAAACTAATCAAATCTAAACTAAACTAAACTAAACTAAAATGAACCTGAATCTTTTATCCATTGCGTAGTACTCTGCAATGTCATGTTTCCTAAAACATCAACAGCAGGGCATCTAAGTGACTTGCATTTTTTCTATCTGATATATACTTTTATATATAATCACAATCATCATGTGCTATACCGGTTGACATAGACGATCATATCCTTCCACAATTCCCTACCCACAGTAATAAAGTAAAGTGCCCCCGTCACGTCAAGTGGCGTATAGGGAATATGGTGTTAGTGACCCGTCACGTCAAGTGGCGTATAGGGAATATGGTGTTAGTGACCATAAATTTTACAGACCTTCGGCACATGATTTTTGGGGTAATGTGGTCGGTATTACGCCCGTGGCGCTTTACTTTTCCATAAAAAAATTCGGTACCCATTTAAGGCTGGGTGAACCTGGAAGCCGTCGGTTGGTGTCGAACCTTACCTCTTGTCCTTTGTAGTCCAGTTCACAAAACACTGAGCTTTCGCGGCTCCCCCTATATAACATTAGTTAAGTTATATTAAAAAGTTAAGTTGTTTAACGGCACAAATGTGTTTAACTAGAACTGATTTACACACTAATTTAACCTACTTTGCTAATCTTCCTAATCGAGTTACAGCACTAATAAGTCACTATTTTAAATTATAATTTATTCTCAACAAAAATTTGTTAATTATATTTGTTCCTGCCGCTGAAACATGTGTACCCGCTGTATACAGCGATCACAATCACAAAATGGGCATTTAAAAAAATAAAGAAAGAAAAGGTATCTCCAACCACTCCTGCTTTCAGAAGTGAATCATTAATAGAGGTATTTAATAAATATATCATGAACATGTATCATTGATACTGTAGCTGTGCAAAATCACTGAAATTGCTCAGCTAATTACTGTACGATATGCGTATAACAAGACAAAGAGTTCTTAAATGTTATGTAGAGTCAGTCTTAACATATGGATGTGAATCAAGCACAATAGGACAACAGATAGGAAAATCAGTGGAGTCTGTAGAAATGTGGTTTACAGAAGAATGTTGAGAATACCAAGGACAGCTAAGAAGAATAATGAAAATGTTCTGAAAAAGGCCAAGACAAAAAGAGAGCTAATTTCCAATATTAGGAAGAAACAATCATCATTTTTTTTGTCATGTAATGAAAAGAGAACAGATGAAATATATTGTAACAACTGGGAAAATTGAGGGACGAAGAGATAGAAGGAAACGGAGGGAAAAAATATCTGTCAGCTTAAGAGAATGGCTTGGCAGAAGTTCAACAACAGAAATGATAAATAACTGTTGAGATCGAAAGTTGTGGAGAGACATGATCACCTACGCCAGCCGGTCCGGTACTTGATGAATTAGTGTAATCACATTTATCAAAGTTTATGTTGTTATTGAACCCTCAACTGCAACATACTATCTTTACTAATCCAAGTACACACAACACATGCACTGTCTTTTTCCAGTAAATGAAATGTACACTAAGATCATTCTTCCATTGAAAGAGCACAGAACAATCATTTCTTCCTTTCTTGGTACGAGAACAACGAAATAGCAGCTAAAAGCGACAAGTGAAATGAGTCCAACTAACTAACGTTGCATGTTATCCTACTTCAAGATGTTGTTAGCGTTAATAAAAGACACCGCGAGCTTGTGAACACTCAGTTGGACTTTTGACAAGTCTCATCCGCTTGGCTGATGTAGAGACATTTGATCTAATTATAATTTGTTGAAAGAATACTTTGACTTATGTGTGTGGTTAGGTATCATTAATTATAGGGGTCCTCAGATTAGTGTATGTATGGTTAGGTATCATTAATTATAGGGGTCCTCAGATTAGTGTATGTATGGTTAGGTATCATTAATTATAGGGGTCCTCAGATTAGTGTATGTATGGTTAGGTATCATTAATTATAGGGGTCCTCAGATTTGTGTATGTATGGTTTGGTATCATTAATTACAGGAGTCCTCAAATTTGTGTGCCTGGTTTGGTATCATTAATTATAGGGGTCCTCGAATTTGTATATGTATGGTTTGGCATCATTAATTATAGGGGTCCTCAAATTTGTGTGCCTGGTTTGGCATCATTAATTATAGGGGTCCTCCGATTTTTATGTATGTGTCTTGGTATCATAACATTGAGGGGTCCTCAGATGGTATGTATGGTTGGGTATCATTAATTATAGGGGTCTTCAAATTTTTGTGAGTGGCTTGGTATAATTAATTACAGGGGTCCTCAGATTTGTGTGTGTGGTTTGGTATAATTAATTACAGGGGTCTTCAGATTTGTTGCGTGATTTGGTATAATTAATTACAGGGGTCCTGAAATGTGTGTGTGTGTGATTTGGTATAATTAATTACAGGGGTCTTCAGATTGATGTGTGTGTGGCTTGGTATCATTACATACAGGGGTCCTCAGATTTGTGTGTGGTGTGGTATCATTAACTACAGTAGTACGCAGATTGATGTGTGTGTGGTTTTGTTATCATTAACTACAGTAGTACTCATATTGTGTGTTTGGTTTGGTATCAATAATACAAGGGTCCTCACATTTGTGGTGTGGTTTGGTCTCATTAATTACAATTATACATTACACACATTATATATATATATATATATATACACATAGAGAAAGAGAGAGAGCGAGAAAGGAGGAGAAGATGGGAGAAACACAGCTGTGGTAGAGACATTAAAAGACAAACACAGGGAGAGAAAGATACATACGGAGATAAAATAGAGAAAATCACAGCACGAGAGAACAAGCAAAAAAGCATACAGTAGTTTTTGTATTGTTAGGGATAGTAGGAGACAGCGTGAAATACATAATTTCATTACTTTCTTTAGAGCTTCGTTTCATTAGACCTCCATTAATTTCAATAGAGCTTCGTGTTAAGTTATTGTTTTATGTGTGTCTGTTTGAGTGGAGTGTGATTGTTATATTTACCAGAATGTATAATTGTTGAAACATTGTAGACGTGAGGGATTGACAAGACATGATTTGATAACAATGAAGTATTTCCGGACAGGCGTGTCTCCGTTTGCTCTCAGCTATTCCTATACTTTAAGTGTACTCCATCTTGATGACTTCTGTGCGTGTTTGTGTACACAATTAAACAATTTAGGCTGACAAGTTCAACGTGGCACAAGAAGAATGACAGGAAGCGAGCTCGTCATGACGCAGCTTGTGAATGACTCTACAGGGAGCGCGTTAACCTGGCTGTACTGTCCAGAGCATGCTGGTGCACACGTTCAATGATATAGTCGGTAAGCTTACTGGCAGCGCACTGGCAGTGGAACATGGCCCTACTCTGGATTAAGAGAAATCGCCAAGTTTGTTCTTCCTAAAAGAATAGGCAAACAACGGGCGTGATAAATATGTAGCTATTGAGAGACTGAGGAGTCTAAATGGGGAAAATGGACGTTGTCCATCCGGAGAGTTTAGTGGGAAATGTAGATGTATCTATAGTGGATACCTTACAGGAACAATCAGTCTGTGTACAATTCGAGAAATGCTGGGACGTGCGGTGGAGCTGATACGGGGATGCCTCGACTGCAATGAAACGGATTCCTTAAAAAAGAGTGGAATAGTTCAATAGATAGATAGATAGACAGACAGACAGACGGACGCACGGACGGACGGATGGACGGACGGACGGACAGACAGACAGACAGACAGACAGATAGACAGATAGACAGATAGACAGATAGACAGATAGATAGATAGATAGATAGACAGACAGACAGACAGACAGACAGACAGACAGACAGACAGACAGACAGACAGACAGACAGACAGACAGACAGACAGACAGACAGACAGACAGACAGACAGACAGACAGACAGACAGACAGACAGACAGACAGACAGACAGACAGACAGACAGACAGACAGACAGACAGACAGACAGACAGACAGACAGACAGACAGACAGACAGACAGACAGACAGACAGACAGACAGACAGACAGACAGACAGACAGACAGACAGACAGACAGACAGACAGACAGACAGACAGACAGATAGATAGATAGATAGATAGATAGATAGATAGATAGATAGATAGATAGATAGATAGATAGATAGATAGATAGATAGATAGATAGATAGATAGATAGATAGATAGATAGATAGATAGATAGATAGATAGATAGATAGATCCTGCTAAAACATCTTCCAGCTTCCTAATTATTACCAAAACATCTGCTTCCATGCTCCGCTTGAGTCAATGATTACGCTACGAATTAATGAAGGCGTTTATTTACCTTATACGGTATTTCAATTTATGGTAACAGTGCTTATGATATGAATGTTTTCGGTTTGTTAACATTCAAGATAATTAACATAAGCAATATATAGTTGCAGCTTAATTTTTAAGACATGACAATACAGAGGATATATATATATATATATATATATATATATATATATATATATATACAGGAGCTTATTATCTACTTTGAAAGGCGATGAGAGCGGGTGGTTGTATAGATCATCGTCCAATCCTCGTCGTTTCTGGAAAAAGGCTGAAGTGGGTTCGATTCAGGACAGGTCCATTTTTTTTTTCTAAAAAAGGCGTGAACTAAAAATTGAGGAAAATAAAAACGCTTTTGAAGACAAATGCCTAAGAAGAATACTCTGTGCACAATGGAATTGTTGTTGTTGTTGTTGTTGTTGTTGTTGTTGTTGTTGTTGTTGTTGTTGTTGTTGTTGCGTTCGCCAGCTTTCAACTCTGACGAAGTCCCTAGATCTAGATACTAGGAACTCAATTTTGTGTGTTAATCCATTTTTCCCTGGCAGCCGTGTGCACAGGAGTCCCTCACCACATAGGCAGGTAACTTCGACGTCGGAGGTACTCATGTTTTTTTTCTGTCGATGAGTAACTGACGTTTCAAGCTGGGATCGCTGCTGAGATCAGGGGTGGTTGCCACAGCGAGAAATCATAAATAAAAATCCCAATCGGTGTAGCCGAGATTTGAACCCACAACCTCTCTGTCCCGAGGCCGGCGTCTTGCCTCGAGACCAACCAGTCCCCCATGGACTTGGAATATGAGGAAACTGCAGCAAGGAACACCTTTCATGCATAGCCTGCAATGGTTTCTGCCGCCTATCCACCACATACCGGAAGTTCACGTCCTCCTGAAAATGATGATCGTCAGATTTCTTTTAAAATGTATAGCGCTTGATGATGTTAGGCCATCTTTGTTGACTCCAATTCCGAACATATAAACACACTGTTGGTCGTCAGATTATCCCCGTCGCACATAAAACAACAGACCGTAAGATTAGCGTACGGCCGTTCTAGGGATTTACAATGAGCCATTACGATGACGTATCACACATAACAATGTCCGACGCACTGCAATGAAGCGCCCTTTAGATTCGTGATTACTCTAGTGAATGTAGCCTACAACGAACAGAACACGGTGAAATTCCCTGAAGAGATAAAACTGCGGCTGACGAAGCATTTCACATTAATGAGTAACATGGAAATAATTTGCGTCAAGCAAATCCAACAACGGTCATGAACAGCATTAATGTGACGTAAAGCGCAGAACAAGCCTAGACGATGGAAGGTCGCATTCACAACACTTGATTTGTCGAAAATGCAATATTTCCGGCGTAAGACACCGCTTTATCGGCGCAAATGTAATAAGTAGATCATCATCTTGGCTTTAACGCATAGGAGTGCAATGGAAAACCGAAATTAATCAGACACCGAATGCACTTTCTGCAGCGATCGAGAGAACGTGAACTAGATCCGCCATCTTGGAAATGGAAGTCCAATGGAATGAATTCAAGACTAATATTGAGATAAGAAAAATAGCTTTGCAAGCAACGATCTTCACTAGACTTAGAAAGAAAAGAGGGGCATTCGTCGGACATATTGCTGAGAAGAGACAAGAGAATTAAAAAAAAAACAGCCTCTTTTATGGGAAATATCAGGATACAGAACAAGAGGAAGACCTGGAGAGACACTGAAACGATCAGTTACAGAGAAGAAAACATGTTAATAGGCATAGACTCATTAAATAAGATCGAACATCTGGACCAGAATAGAGATGGATGGCGATAAACACAACAAGCGTTATACAACGTCTAACGGCACCGGATGGATCACGATCAAGAAATGTAAACCCATACAGGAACGCCTCGTGATAAGTGTACTGGACTTGCGGTTTCTATTCTCCAGTCTTACAGAAACCCCGCAACCAACTTTACATACAGATCTCAACTACAAATGACTTGATGTTAGTTTTTTTTATGTTGTATATTGTAATGATAACGTTCTGAAAGAGGCCAAACGAAAAAGAGAGCTAATTTCCAAAATTAGGAAGAAGAAATCATCATTTTTTAATTAGATAATATCTGTAATGAGAAGGGAACAGCTGGAATATTTTCTGATAACTGGGAAAATTGAAGGACGAAGAGATAGAGGAAAACAAAGCGAAAAGATACAAGACTGCTTAAGAGAATGGCTAGACAGAAGGTCTACAACAGAAATGATAAAAAAAAACTGTCGAGATCGAAAGTTGTGGACAGACATGGTCACCTACGCCAGCAGGCACGGTACTTGATGACGATGAAATGTTAATGATAGTTAGAAGATGACATCATCAAAATATGTGTTTTAAAAAGTTGTCTCAATCTGAAATTTGAGCAAAATGTACCGGAAGTTGTTACTTTTGTCTAAAGCAGCAAGCCATCGTTTTATTACCACCTGTTTCTGGTGATGATTCCCAAGCCATCATTTCAGGCACTATATTTGTTGCTCTAATAGGAATTAGAGTGGAAATAAACATATCATAACATGTCACAAAGGTATGATAACTTATTATTTTAAACAAACTAAAAATGAAAAAAGAACAACTAAACACAATTAGAGCAAGACAAATGAAATTTTTGGGTCATGTTAAAAGACACAACAGTCTAATAAAAATGATGCTGGAAGGGAAAATACAAGGTAAAAGAGGCAGAGGCAGACCAAGACTAACATGGACGAGTAACGTCAAAAGATGGACAAGTCAGCCTATGACAATCTGCACCATCAAAGCAAGACATAGAGTGGAATGGCGTTCCATGGTAGCCAACCTTCGATGCGGAGACGGCACTCAATGATGATGAACTATCTGTGCGTTGTTGGCATGTGCCGAGACAGCTACGATGGGGACTACAGTTACCTTTCTTTGTTTGGGAGACCAGATAGTAATTCGGATGATTCCACTGGTACGGGCGGTTGAGCAATTATGGATTTTTAATTCGTTTGCAGTGATACCGGGGCCATCCATAACCAAAGAACCAAAGCATTAGTTCGATACTTTACTTTCAATAACAGCATTAATGTAGGCAGGACAAATGCTGGAGGAAAACACTTTATATACATTGATATGATTTCAAGACTAACGCAGAGAAGACAAAGAGAAATGATGGCCATACATACAACAATATCATATGTAATCAAGAAAACAAAGGTAGGCATTTGTCGATTATATAATGAGAAGATACAACAAAAGAATCGCAAAGCAAGCACTATAATGTGAAATAGAATTCAAAAGAGAAACAAGCCGGTTTAGAGATGCACTGAAAAGAACTTTGAAGTGAAAAGCAACAACAACAGGCATAAGTTCCTTGTCGAGATCGAGAGGCTCGCTCTGAACAGAAATATGTGGCAAGCCATAATGCGGGTCCTGTGCAAAGTCTGACACTTGATAACATATATCGTCGGACATGGTGGAGTCTAGAATAAAGGTGACGGTCAAGTACGAAATTTTTACCGGTGTATTAGCACGTGAGTTTCCACCCATATGTGCTCGGCCGCCTTTCCAGAAATGTTCGGAGATTTCTGGATAGTGTCGCTTCAAGCATCTAAACTCACGATGCGAGGCCATATTCCTCACCTACCCATTTCTGCCAACGGCTGGGTCGACAGTGGGGGATATTTTTTTTTCCAACCACGAGTACAACTCACACTGCTCCCAGATGGAATCGAACACGGGTTGTCCGAACGTCGGTAGTCCAGTCGGGTGGTTTTCCGAACTAGGCTACAGAGGCCCCTAAAATTGTTGACCCTACTGGGATTCAAAACCACGTTCACCCGGTTTGGAGCCCGACAAGTTAACGATTCGACCACCTGCTCTTCCAATCTAGAATCGAAGTCTAGAATGTTTGCCTTAAGTGGCATCTACTACTCGAAAGAACAATACATAGAGAGTAAGGTAAAGCGAGACTCTTATAACGAGACCGGTTATAACGGCAATATTTCGATGATCCCAACGATATCGTTATAAATGGGGTTTACTGTAAATGTTACCCACTGGAAGATTATAGCAAAATTGTCTGCCCAGATGGCGAGAATATCTTGTGATCTTTTACAATAAAGCAGAAAAGAGGAAATAACATCGCACAGATTGTTGCTCATCGTTATCAAAGCTGATATATTAGCACTCCAGGCAATCCTAAAGGTGCTCAGTTTCCTTCAATAGATGACAAAGCGTGTGCACGCTGATAGTTCGATTAGCTCGCTGGTTGTGCACACACGAAGCTAGTTTTTTACATATTGATGTTACTACATTATTTACTTTGTTGCAGCAGTCATGTAAGTGCATCCCAAATGATAACATTGCCGATTTCTGATATATAGCTGGCAACATAAAGGAGTGGATGAGCCAAGAAACTTGCCAACAGCTTAAATTACAATAGTCGATACTGCCGGTAGTTGAGAGTTAGTGCCCTTGATGTTTCTCAACATTTTAACGGAAATAAGGGCCAGCGATTAGGAGCAGCTAACAAGCAAGCAGGAGCCACGAAAGCAGTGTTAGTGAACTGCACTACAAAGGACAATATTCTGGGTTCGATCCTGATCGACGGCTTCCAGGTTCACCCAGCCTTTCATGGGTACCGGATTTTTTTTTTCTGTGAAAGTAAAGCGGCACGGGCGTAATACCGACTACATTACTCCAAAAATCATGTGCTGAAGGTCTATAAAAATTATAGTCATTAACACCATGTTCCCTATACGCCACTTGACGTGAAGGGGCTCTTTACTCAACTGTTACTAATAAGCAAGCAAACTATAAGCTTCCCATTGTGAAAGTACGTACCAGGATATTTGCTAGTCTACACTTTAACTGAAACTTCTGCAAAATTTGCTTTCTCTTTCTCGTCAAAGTTTCATTTAGTTAATGGCCTCACCAAGTCCAAATCGGGCACTGTTTTCATGTGTTACAACAGCATTGAATTGTTTCTAGAGATAAGAAGTCTTTAACTATAATTGTTATATTGTACTTAGTAAAGTAAGTAAAGTACCCCCGTCACGCCAAGTAGCGTATAGGGAATATGATGTTAGTGACCACAAATTTTACAGACCTTCGGCACATGATTTTTGGGGCAATGTGGTCGGTATTACGCCCGTGCCGCTTCACTTTCCCAGAAAAAAAATCCGGTACCCATTAAAGGCTCGGTGAACCCGGAAGCCGTCGGTTGGAATCGAACCCTATCCCTTGTCCTTTGTAGTCCAGTTCACTAACCACTGAGCTATCTATCTATCTATCTATCTATCTATCTATCTATCTATCTATCTATCTATCTATCTATCTATCTATCTATCTATCTATCTATCTATCTATCTATCTATTACCTTTCGAGCCGTAGCCGGCCCATAGGGCGTAGACCAAGATACACCTTCTCCAATCTGAATTTTTGTTCTAGCAGTTTTCAACTCTTTTTAAAGATATTTTATGAAATCTCGCCATTTGTCTCTGTTCTGTGCAAGAAGCTCTATCTCATTGAGGGAGTCGAATCCTGCTGCTCTTTCCTCTCTCATCAATGTTCTTCTCAGTGTCTCCCTGGGTCTTCCTCTTTTTCTCTTACTTGTTGTTTCCCACATGAGGACTTGCTTTGCTATTCGGTTATTATCTCTTCTCATCGCATGTCACTAATTCCAGGTAGTGTTAGTTTTAGACTTGTGTGTTGCACTAATTCCAGGTAGTGTTAGTTTTAGACTTGTGTGTTGCACTAATTCCAGGTAGTGTTAGTTTTAGACTTGTGTGTTGCACTAATTCCAGGTAGTGTTAGTTTTAGACTTGTGTGTTGCACTAATTCCAGGTAGTGTTAGTTTTAGACTTGTGTGTTGCACTAATTCCAGGTAGTGTTAGTTTTAGACTTGTGTGTTGCACTAATTCCAGGTAGTGTTAGTTTTAGACTTGTGTGTTGCACTAATTCCAGGTAGTGTTAGTTTTAGACTTGTGTGTTGCACTAATTCCAGGTAGTGTTAGTTTTAGACTTGTGTGTTTAGACTTGTGTGTTTAGACTTGTGTGTTTAGACTTGTGTGTTTAGACTTGTGTGTTTAGACTTGTGTGTTGACGGGATGTTGTATTCCTATCTGTTGCAGTCTCAGATAGAATATGTACAGCAAGGGCGTATAGTTGTTTAAGCGTCAATAGATAGAATATATACAAGTGAATAAATATGTTTTATACAACTAATAAAGCATGTCCTATACAACTAATTATTATGCTGTATACAATTAAACAGGTTGTTCTACAGAACTAAACAGGTATATTCTTATCATTAAAAAGATAATATGTGTACAACTGGAAGCCGCGATAGCTCATTGGTTGGTGAACTGGACAACAAAGGACAAGAGGTAGGTTCGATCCCAACCGACGGCTCCCGTTTCACCCGGCCTTTAATGGTTACCGGTTTTTTTTTTCTGGGAAAGTAAAGTGGCACGGGCGTAATACCGACCACTGTATCCCAAAAATCATGGGCCGAAGGTCTGTGAAATTGATGGTCACTAACACCAGATTCCCTATACGCCACTTGGCGTGACGGGGGTACTTTACTTTTATTTACTTTAATAAGTGTACAGCTATGTGTAAACTGGGAGCCGCGATAGCACAGTGGTTAGTGAACTGGACTACCACGGACAAGGGGTAGGGTTCGATCCCAACCGACGGCTTCCGGGTTCACCCAGCCTTAAATGGGTACCGGATTTTTTTCTGGGAAAGTAAAGCAGCACGGGCGTAATACTGATCACATTACCCCAAACATCATGTGCTGAAGGTCTGTAAAATATAGGGTCACTAACACCATAGTTCCCTATACGCCACTTGGCGTGACAAGGGTACTGTACTTTACTTTATGTGTAAACTCACCAGCACAAACACAAAACTTAGACTATTCAAATCAAATGTACTATCAACCCTTACGTATGTGTGTGGAAGCTGGAAAACAACAAGAGATATAGAAACACAATTGAACGCATTCGAAAATAAATGTCTAACGGAAAATACTCGGTATAGCGTGGAACGAATTCAAAACAAACGAGGAAATTAGAGAAATCGCCAATCAACCACTAATATCTTCAGTAATAAAGAAAAGACGACGGTCATATGTTGGACATATGATGAGAAGAGATAATAACCGAATAGCAAAGCAAGCCCTCAAGTGGGAAACAACAGGTAAGAAAAATGAGAGAATGGATGGAAAGAAAATAAAACAAACAATGAAGTTTTAAAACAACTAAAAATGAAATGAGAAATGCTAAACACAATTAGAACAAGACAAATGAAATTTATGGGGTATGTTAAACGACACAACAGCCTATTAAAAGTAATATTGGAAGGGAAAATACAAGGTAAAATAGGCAGAGGTAGACCAAGACTAACATGGACGAGTATCAAAAGATGAACAAGCCAGCCTTTGTTTCTGAGCCATCAAAGCAAGAGACAGAGTGGAATGGCACTCCATGGTAGTCAACCTTCGATGCGGAGACAATGATAGTGATAACACTATGCTGCTAAACTTACACAGCTGAATGTGTGCATGGCGTCAGCGCGTTGAAACGTACACAGCTGAATTAGTGCATGGCGTCAGTGCGTTGAAACATACACAGCTGAATTAGTGCATGGCATCAGTGCGCCGAAACGTACACAGCTGAAATAGGCATGACGTCGGTGCGTTTAAACGTACACAGCTGAATTAGGCATGACGTCGGTGCGTTGAAACGTACACAGCTGAATTAGTGCATGGCGTCAGTGCCTTGAAACGTACACAGCTGAATTAGTGCATGTCGTCAGTGCCTTGAAACGTACACAGCTGAATTAGTGCATGTCGTCAGTGCCTTGAAACGTACACAGCTGAATTAGTGCATGTCGTCAGTGCCTTGAAACGTACACAGCTGAATTAGTGCATGGCGTCAGTGCCTTGAAACGTACACAGCTGAATTAGTGCATGTCGTCAGTGCCTTGAAACGTACACAGCTGAATTAGTGCATGTCGTCAGTGCCTTGAAACGTACACAGCTGAATTAGTGCATGTCGTCAGTGCCTTGAAACGTACACAGCTGAATTAGTGCATGTGGTCAGTGCCTTGAAACGTACATAGCTGAATTAGTGCATGTCGTCAGTGCCTTGAAACGTACACAGCTGAATTAGTGCTTGTCGTCAGTGCCTTGAAACGTACATAGCTGAATTAGTGCATGTCGTCAGTGCCTTGAAACGTACATAGCTGAATTAGTGCATGTCGTCAGTGCCTTGAAACGTACACAGCTGAATTAGTGCATGTCGTCAGTGCCTTGAAACGTACATAGCTGAATTAGTGCATGTCGTCAGTGCCTTGAAACGTACATAGCTGAATTAGTGCATGTCGTCAGTGCCTTGAAACGTACACAGCTGAATTAGTGCATGTCGTCAGTGCCTTGAAACGTACATAGCTGAATTAGTGCATGTCGTCAGTGCCTTGAAACGTACATAGCTGAATTAGTGCATGTCGTCAGTGCCTTGAAACGTACACAGCTGAATTAGTGCATGTCGTCAGTGCCTTGAAACGTACACAGCTGAATTAGTGCATGTCGTCAGTGCCTTGAAACGTACATAGCTGAATTAGTGCATGTCGTCAGTGCCTTGAAACGTACACAGCTGAATTAGTGCATGTCGTCAGTGCCTTGAAACGTACATAGCTGAATTAGTGCATGTCGTCAGTGCCTTGAAACGTACGGAAAGAGTTCAATATGTAGGACTATAACTAACCCTCTTTCCCCCCCCCTCCCCCCCCCCCCCATAACAGTATCTCAACAAACTGCCGCGACTACAGCATGTTTTAAATCTGCTTTGCACAAACAATAAGTTTATAGACATTGACTCGCGCAACATTAATGCTGCAAAGCTCATGCTTTGTTCTGATTTTTTTAAATATGTTTTCAGGCACAATACTCTAGATATAAAGAACAATGAATACAGTTATGTTTTTTTTTTTTATGCAAGAACAAGATAAATTATAGAACAACCATCAATGCATGCTCAACTCGTTTCCAATGTGTCTCACGAAACGCCTATGGGTTCCTCCGAGTGTTGTGATGTTTGCACTAGAAAGAGTTTGATAGCAAATCAACATGGCACATTAAAAAAAGTAACTGTATGATACACTATTTGTTGATGTATACAACACATTACATGTTGCATTTATAACATTAATATTCTGTTGCAATTTTCGCAGGTTGCCGAATATATCATATGAACTAACTATAAACATTGGAACCTATAAATAATCCGTCACATACAGATGGCCCATGCAACCTGTGACTTGAATTGTTCTTTGATGATCTCAACGCTTTTGCTGTCACAGGCTTTAATAGCCCAAGGTTGTGGTCTTGATTGGTTTGGCTCGAAATGTCAGTACAAATGTCACTGTAAGAGGAATGTCTGTAACCAGGACGGGTCGTGTCCAGAAGGTACTTGTGAAACCGGTTGGTTCGGACCGGAATGTCAATATTATGATTTCTCTGCCATTAGTACGATTAATGTCACGCAAGCTTGGTTAACCGATGCCAATGACAGCTCCTGCAACAGTGATGCCAACTTAAACCAAGCAGTACTTAAGTTACCATACAGGCTTATTTTCACCTGGCTCCGGGTAAAGGTTAAAGACCCATCCATGTTGACGAGCGTTCAACCATCCTTCTCAGACGGTAGTAGCGTCAGCAATGTCGTTTGTGGTAGCATGAGAAACGTTGTCGTGGATGAGAAAACAATGGACGTTCATTGTGATTTGAATACCCTAGTTCTTTACGTAATTCTGAAAGGAAATGGAGTTCATTCCCTTTGTTCACTTTACATCAGCGGGGGCCGTAATGTCGCTCTTCGACAGTTCACCAGGCAATCCAGCACCTACGGTGAAGCTCAAAACATTGGGCAGACCTTTGCTTCTGATAATGCCGTAGATGGTAACACTCGTAACGTATTGCTGGAAGGAAGTTGTACAGGAACTAATGACGGAGACACCAATCCTATCTGGAGCGTGTCACTGTCTAAAGAGCACATTATAAATAGGTATGTCATCTATAACAGAGATAACTTAAACAGTTTGAGGGGATTTGAGCTTAAGAGTTTCACAATGAACAATGAATTGGTTATCGGTTACAACGACACAGAGCCTGAAGGTCTTGCAGTTTACATAATAACGCCTGAACTTTACACAAGGCCAGTAACTCAAGTGACAGTCCAAATCCACTCTCGAACCAGCGCTTCAATGCTAAGTATTTGTGAGGTTGAGCTGTATGGCGATTCAGTGTGTAAGCCGTCAAAATACGGACGTGAGTGCGAGAGCACATGTAAATGTGCGGCAAAGGATGAGCCATGTGTTATCACCACTGGCGGATGTCCATTGTCAGGATGTGCTATCGGTTACCGAGGCGAGAACTGTAATCAGCCATGTGCTTTTGGAAGATATGGCGAAGGATGTCGCTATACCTGTAGCCCGCACTGTGTTAAGAAAAACTACTCATATTCACCATGTAACCACATTGATGGTGCATGTATAGACGGGTGTGCACTCTGGTACACAAACAAACCACCAAATTGCGAACTGGATAAATATTTCCTGATTGTGCTTGCCGCAGTTCTTCTAGCAGCTTTTATCCCAGTGGCTTACATCACCACACGAGTATTATGCAACTTATGTAGGAGGAATAAGGAGAACCAAACGAGAACTGAAAGTGCTGAACCAGAAGCTTCAGATGTGGAAAACAATCCCGTAAACTAACAAGCACAAAGATATTGAACGAAATATTATTTGTCTCTTTCATGTAATAAAAACATGAATATGCAGAGTTAACCCAAGCCGCACAGAATTAACAACTTATGTGAACATAAAAAAAAATAAACATCGAAAATGAACAAACACTATAAACAAGAACAAAAAATGAAAATTAATACAAAAGGCTCAATTAAAAGAATGATTTTGACTATCTGGTTGTGATCAAAAGATTGAAAATAATTATGTTAATTTTAATTTCATTGGGAAATGATCGATCGCACAGAAAGTGAACGATCACATCAATTATTTATAGAACCAGGATACAACCGCTGCAGAGAACACGCCCCAAACATTTCAATGAGCCAGTGCCATGAACTGTTGATTCCACATCTCTAACAGTTAATTAACTCAACGAACCAGTTTGTTTAATTATCGCTACGAATTGTTTCAATCAACTCGAAAACAGTTCAATGTAGTACCCCCAAAGTAGTAACTTGAGTCTTCAAAATAGTTCAATAATTCACATCTCAAACAAAAATGATTCGAATTCAAAAACAAGAAAATTCAACTTTCAAACACGATTGTCTCAACGCCATAACAAAAAATATTAAAATATTAAAGGCTTCCACCCCAAAACAAAAAAAAAGAATTATTCAACCCTAATAGAGTGAGACTGATTTTAACTTCTAATCGTGAATTATTCAACCCTAATAGAGTGAGACTGATTTTAACTTCTAATCATGAATTATTCAACCCTAATAGAGTGAGACTGATTTTAACTTCTAATCATGAATTATTCAACCCTAATAGAGTGAGACTGATTTTAACTTCTAATCATGAATTATTCAACCCTAATAGAGTGAGACTGATTTTAACTTCTAATCATGAATTTTTCAACAATAATAGAGTGAGACTGATTTTAACTTCTAATCATGATTTATTCAACCCTATTAAAGTGAGACTGATTTTAACTTCTAATCATGAATTATTCAACCCTAATAGAGTGAGACTGATTTTAACTTCTAATCAAGAATGATTCAAGTACGAAACAGCTGAATGATTGAGACTATTACACAGGTGAACCTATCAACACTGTCATCAATATCTTTGATTTAGATTACACGTGGTAGCGTTACTGCAGTCAGGATGTACCCATATCTGCTGGCAGCTCTCACTAACTAGCAATATAAAATATGTACACTACTCTCTCAAACTGGTAATACAAAATATGTACACTACTCTCTCAAACTGGTAATACAAAATATGTACACTATTCTCTCTATCATCTATCTATCTATTGGCCTTTCGAGCCGTAGCTGGCCCATAGGGCGTAAACCAAGACATCTCTTCATGTGCATTTTTGTTCTAGCAGTTTTAAATTCTTTTAAAGATATTTTATCAACTCTCGCCATTTGTCTCTGTTCTGTGCAAGCAGCTCTATCTCATTGAGGGAGCCGGTTCCTACTGCTCTTGCCTCTCTCATCAATGTTTGTCTCTCTGGGTCTTCCTCTTTTTCTCTTACCTGTTGTTTCCCACATGAGGACTTGCTTTGCTATTCGGTTATTATCTCTTTTCATCACATGTCCAACATATGACCATCTTCTTTTCTTTATTACTGAAGATATTAGTGGTTGATTGGCGATTTCTCTAATTTCCTCGTTTGTTTTGAATTCGTCCCACGCTATACCGAGTATTTTCCTTAGACATTTATTTTCGAATGCGTTCAATTGTGTTTCTATATCTCTTGTTGTTTTCCAGCTTTCACACGCATACGTAAGGGTTGATAGTATATTTGATTTGACTAGTCTAAGTTTTCTGTTTGTATTGATGAGTTTTGATTTCCACAACTTTTCAAGGCTTCTGAAAGACATTGCTGCTTTAGCTATTCTGATTCTAATTTCTTTGCTTGTATCTCCTTCTCGATCAATGTGACTTCCAAGATAGATAAAGTGATCGATCTCTTCTACTGGTTTGTTTTCCATGTATATTTTGTCATCTGTTGGAATTAAACTTTTCATGACTTTAGTCTTTTCATGATTGATCTCAAGCCCAATTTTTCTGGCTATTGATGATAGTTCATTTGTGTTTTCCTGCATCGTTTTTATCTGACTGCTGATGAGAACTATGTCATCAGCAAAGTCGAGGTCCTCCAAATGGTCTCCTTGTATCCATTCGATGCCTTTATTACCAGTGCAGCATTTCTTCATTATGAAGTCCATAACAACTACAAATAACAAGGGCGATAAAATACATCCTTGTTTAACCCCAGTTTCTATTGGGAAACATTCGCTCAGTCCTTCCTCTCTAACATGGGTGGTACAAAATATGTACACTGCTCTCGCCAACTGGCAATACAGAATATGTACACTGCTCTCTCTAACTGGTAGTAAAAAATATGTACACTACTCTCTCTAAGTGGTAGTAAAAAATATGTACACTACTCTCTCTAAGTGGTAGTAAAAATATGTACACTACTCTCTCTAACTGGTAATAAAAAATATGTACACTACTCTCTCTAACTGGTAGTAAAAAGTATGTACACTGCTCTCTCTAACTGGTATTACAAAATGTGTACACTACTCTCTCTAAGTTGTGGTAAAAAATATGTACACTGCTCTCTCTAACTGGCTGAAAAAATATGTACACTGCTCTCTCTAACTAGTATTACAAAATGTGTACACTACTCTCTCTAAGTTGTAGTAAAAAATATGTACACTGCTCTCTCTAACTGGCAGAAAAAATATGTACACTGCTCTCTCTCTCTAACTGGCAGAAAAAATATGTACACTACTCTCTCTAACTGGTATTACAAAATATGTACACTACTCTCTCCTATTGGCAGTACAAAATATGTGCACTATTTTCTCCAACTGGCAGTACAAATTATTAACACTACTCTCTCCAACTGATATTATAAAATATGTACACTACTCTCTCCAACTGGTAGTATAAAATATGTACACTACTCTCTCCAACTGGTAGTATAAAATGTGTACACTACTCTCTCCAACTGGTAGTATAAAATGTGTACACTACTCTCTCCAACTGGTAGTATAAAATATGTACACCACTCTCTCCAACTGGTAGTATAAAATATGTACACTACTCTCTCCAACTGGTAGTATAAAATATGTACACCACTCTCTCCAACTGGTAGTATAAAATATGTACACTACTCTCTCCAACTGGTAGTATAAAATATGTACACCACTCTCTCAAACTGGTAGTATAAAATATGTACACTACTCTCTCCAACTGGTAGTATAAATTATGTACACTACTCTCACTAGCTTACAGTGAAAGCTGTGTGCATTGTCTGGTAGTATCGTCTTAGTTTTCTCAGAGTCGTATCTTTAGACTTGAGAACTGCCACTAACTATTTTATGATGCAGAATTTAGATATTTTCATACTTACTACACATAGATCACAACACGGTGTGCTAATAATGTCTTGACATGGATTCATGTAGTCAATAATCACAGATTATGGCATTTTTCTAATGAAAGTTTATTTGATCGTCAGTTGTATAAGTGAAGGTACAGTAGAATACATCTAAAATTATAAGTTATAATTCTAAAATTAATGTCCTTGGTATGGATGCGCTCAAGAGGTTAACACCGGTATTTATTTCAGACATCTCATAATACATATTGTATGTGGCATTTCTAATTCTATCTTTCATTCTATTAAAATATTACTACTCGCTCTTGTTTGACACTTGCTATTCTACATCTATGTCCTACCTTATTCAATGCTACTCTTAATCTACTTACTAATATTGTTCTCTGGATCACAAAACTTATGAATTTAACTTGAAACACTTCTTAATTCAACTATGCCTTTCTGATGGACCTATCTATGGATCTTCCTTCTACATCTCTATTTCATAAAAAACTAACTGTTGGAAGTCTATTACTACAAAAACTGCCGTCTGCCTTCAGGCAGTTTCGGCCGAAGCAGGACTTAGCTCATCTATTTTACATTTTCTGAGTGATTCTTTATCTCGAACTTCTCTCTAAAAATTGTCTCATTCTGCTAATGCATGAGGCTAAATACCGTTGTCTCATTTTCATAATTTATTGTCTTAGTCGCGGTCAGGTGATCTCTTAGCCAATGGTTGGATGCAAAGTTCAACTATAGAGGACTTGTGAGTCAAATTTTGTGGGGGAAAAAAACAACTCCAGCTTGACATTTCAGTTCTCCTCTGAATTTTAAAAATGAGGCTAATATGAAATATAATTGTAACATCATCATCAACAAGTACCGGGTCTGCTGGCGTAGGTGATCTCTCCACAACTTTCGATCTCGACAGTTATTTATCATTTCTGTTGTTGACCTTCTGCCAAGTCATTCTTTTAAGCTGTCTGGTAGTTTTTCTCTTTGCTTCCCTCTATCGCTTCGCCCCTCAATTTTGCCAGTTGTTACAGTATATTCCAGTTGTTCTCTTCTCATTACATGACCAAAAAAATGATGATTGTTTCTTCCTAATATTGCAATTTAGCTCTCTTTTTGCTACTTACCTGCTACTGTATGCAGTAAACAGTACAACCTGTGGCTGCCTTGATGTCTTGCAGGTAAGCTCAGGAGAGTAACAGGCTAAGAAGGGTACCCCGGAGTAAACCAACCCCACTGCCTTGTGGGTGTGACATTTTAGTCAAAGGCTAGCGGAGCCAACTGTAAACAAACCAACGGAAGGAAACAGAAAGCCACCGTCGTAACTTCTTTGTACAATCATGAATCGCCACAACTAATAGTAACATACCTCTCATAATCTTAACCTGTGCCCGAGTTTGTTTATCAACCTAATTTCTGGACATATGACGGTCAAATCAAGTTCCCATTTATTTCTCCACCTTTCCTTTGCAACTATAATTTTCAATTCCCAAAAGTTGCTAATCTTATTTCTGTGGCTACTTTATAATCGTGATACTGCTATGTTCTCTACCTAATGTATGGGTAACTACTAGGCTATTCGACCCATACTATATCGCTATCTCCCATTATGTGATCTATTATTTCCTAGTCTCTATACTATTACACACTGCTCTCTCCAATAGGCAGTATAAGATTTGTACACTGCTTTCTCCAAATGGTGGTACGAAATATATACACTGCTCTCTCAAACTTCTTCTTCATCTTTCCTTCCTCATTTGCCTTTCAGAATCTAGGGCATATATAATTTGCAGTCTTTTGCTCTTCTGTTCGCCTATGCTGCTGGTATGTTTCCTAGTGTTTCTAATATCCCATCAATCTATCTTTTTCGTGGTCGGTTTCTGGGTCTGGTGTTCTCGAAACGTTTACTGAAGGCTCGTTTAGTGAACTGGACTACCACGGACAAGGGGTAGGGTTCGATCCCAACAGACGGTTTACGGGTTCACCCAGCCTTAAATGGGTACCTGATTTTTTTCTGGGAAAGTAAAGCAGCACGGGGGTAACACTGACCACATTGCCCCAAAAATCATGTGCTGAAGGTATGTAAAATATAGGGTCACTAACACCATATTTCCCTATATGCCACTTGGCGTGACGGGGGTACTTTACTTTTTACTTTTACTTCGTTGTGCTGCGTTTTGATCTTTCTGCTTTTTCACGTGGCCAAACCATTTCATCTTATATTTCTTTATATATTCTATGGCGTGGGTTATTCTTAGATTTTCTCCCAGTTCTTCATTTCCTGCTATATCTTTCATAGTGTTTCCTGACATTCGTCTAATACATTTTATCTCATTGGAGGTTATTTTTCATATTATTCTTGCATCTAGGGTCCAGGACTGGCATTGGTAGTAAAATGGTGGGATGATGGCTCTCTTCAACTCGAAGCGCAGTATATCTACACTGCTCTCTCTCCAACAGGCAGTGCAATATTTGTACACTGTTCTCTCCAACTAGCATATCAATAATTGTACACTGCTCTCTCTCCAACTGGCAGCTCAATAATTGTACACAGCTCTCTCTCCAACTGGCAGCTCAATATTTGTACACTGCGCTCTCTCCAATTGGCAGCTCAATATTGGTACACTGCTCTCTTTCCAACTGGCGGCTCAATATCTGTTCACTTCTCTCTCCAACTGGCAGCTCAATATATGTTCACTTCTCTCTCCAACTGGCGGCTCACTATCAGTTCACTTCTCTCTCCAACTGGCAGCTCAATATCTGTTCACTTCTCTCTCCAACTGGCAGCTCAATATCTGTTCACTGCGCT
Organism: Megaustenia siamemsis; assembly: GCA_032433765.1. Taxonomy (NCBI): domain Eukaryota; kingdom Metazoa; phylum Mollusca; class Gastropoda; order Stylommatophora; family Ariophantidae; genus Megaustenia; species Megaustenia siamemsis. The sequence goes on along the minus strand of JAVIAB010000041.1, from coordinate 61,596,661 downwards.
CTCAAACTGGCAGCTCACTATCTGTTCACTTCTCTCTCCAACTGACAGCTCAATATCTGTTCACTTCTCTCTCCAACTGGCAGCTCACTATCTGTTCACTTCTCTCTCAAACTGGCAGCTCAATATCTGTTCACTTCTCTCTCCAACTGGCAGCTCAATATCTGTTCACTTCTCTCTCCAACTGGCAGCTCAATATCTGTTCACTTCTCTCTCCAACTGGCAGCTCAATATCTGTTCACTTCTCTCTCCAACTGGCAGCTCAATATCTGTTCACTTCTCTCTCCAACTGGCAGCTCAATATCTGTTCACTTCTCTCTCAAACTGGCAGCTCAATATCTGTTTACTTCTCTCTCCAACTGGCAGCTCAATATCTGTTCACTTCTCTCTCCAACTGGCAGCTCAATATCTGTTCACTTCTCTCTCAAACTGGCAGCTCACTATCTGTTCACTTCTCTCTCAAACTGGCAGCTCAATATCTGTTCACTTCTCTCTCCAACTGGCAGCTCAATATCTGTACACTTCTCTCTCCAACTGGCAGCTCAATATCTGTACACTTCTCTCTCCAACTGGCAGCTCAATATCTGTTCACTTCTCTCTCCAACTGGCAGCTCAATATCTGTACACTTCTCTCTCCAACTGGCAGCTCAATATCTGTACACTTCTCTCTCCAACTGGCAGCTCAATATCTGTTCACTTCTCTCTCCAACTGGCAGCTCAATATCTGTTCACTTCTCTCTCCAACTGGCAGCTCAATATCTGTTCACTTCTCTCTCCAACTGGCAGCTCAATATCTGTTCACTTCTCTCTCCAACTGGCAGCTCAATATCTGTACACTTCTCTCTCCAACTGGCAGCTCAATATCTGTACACTTCTCTCTCCAACTGGCAGCTCAATATCTGTTCACTTCTCTCTCCAACTGGCAGCTCAATATCTGTACACTTCTCTCTCCAACTGGCAGCTCAATATCTGTACACTTCTCTCTCCAACTGGCAGCTCAATATCTGTACACTTCTCTCTCCAACTGGCAGCTCAATATCTGTTCACTTCTCTCTCAAACTGGCAGCTCAATATCTGTTCACTGCGCTCTCTCCAACTGGCAGCGCAATACCTCTACACTGCTCTCTCCAAATGGCAGCGCAATGTTTGTACACTGGTCTCTCAAACTTGCAGTACAATATTTGTACATTAATCATTTCTGTAAACGTTGTGACTATTCTCTGGATTGCGCGACACACAGCAAAGACTCCACGCACTTGCCACAACCTATACAATTGACTGGACAGTGCTAGAGAAACATCTGTTTCAGCCTACCTTATTGTGACTATTCTCTGGATTGCTCGACACACAGCAAAGACTCCACGCACTTGCCACAATCTATACAATTGACTGGACAGTGCTAGAGAAACATCTGTTTCAGCCTACCTTATTGTGACTATTCTCTGCCATGAGTTCTTTAATGTACAACTAAGTAACACGTGTCCAGCTTTATAGCCATCTTTCCAGCCATTAAATCCGTTTATTTTAGAACGTCTTAAACACTGGAATGAAGTGTGCTTTAAATAATTGAAGGGATAAGATTGATTCACCTCTTTCTTCAACCAACAACATGACGTTACCATTTTATATAATTATGTCCAATTCTTAATTAAAGCAAAGGGCTTCTGTCTGCTACAGAATTTTCTCGTTCATCTACATCCAGTTATAAATTAAATAAATGGGCTTCTGTCTGCTACAGAATTTTCTCGTTCATCTACATCCAGTTATAAATTAAATAAATGGGCTTCTGTCTGCTACAAAATTGTCTCGTTCTTCTACTTCCAGTTATCAATTAGATAAATATGCCTCTGTTTTCTACATAATTTTCTCGTTCATCTACTTCCTGTTATAAACTAAATAAATGGGCTTCTGTCTGCTACAGAATTTTCTCGTTCATCTACTTCCTGTTATAAACTAAATAAATGGACTTCTGTTTTCTACATAATTTTCTCGATCATCCACTTCCTTTTATAAATTAGATAAATGGGCTTCTGTTTTCTACATAATTTTCTTGATCATCTACATCCAGTTATCAATTAGATAAATGGACTTCTGTTTTCTGCAGAATGTTCTCGTTCATCTACTTCCAGTTATCAATTAGATAAATGGGCTTCTGGTTTCTACATAATTTTCTTGATCATCTACTTCCTGTTGTAAATTAGATAAATGGGCTTCTGTTTTCTGCAGAATGTTCTCATTCATCTACTTCCAGTTATCAAGTAGATAAATGGACTTCTGTTTTCTACATAATTTTCTCGATCATCTACTTCCTGTTATAAATTATATAAATGGGCTTCTGTTTTCTGCAGAATGTTCTCATTCATCTACTTCCAGTTATCAATTTAAGTAAAAGACTTCCGTCTCCTTATTTTTATATCAAGTCACCTTTAAGTCAACATCGGCTTTTGTGATAAATAGTTACAATAAAATCATCTATAACCTTTTTAAATAAAGTATTAGTCGTATATTTTCTAGATTCTTGGCTCTTTTACTCTCAGCTCAACTCTGTCCTTGAACCGCATGGCGTCACATATGTATAATACTGGAACACTTATATGTAATAACAAGGTATGTGATAGGAGTTTCCAAATGGTAGCAGATATTTTGTATGGTTGCAAATAACACAAGTCGACATATTTATATCTTTAGCAGTAATAATACATTTTCTAGAGTCGTTGTGGATTATATATTCATAATAGTCATTTAACGCAATCAAATGCCTGGATGTCTAAGATCAAAGGAAGGAGAACTGTTGATTGATCAAGAAAACTTAAGGGAACGATGGACAGAATACATTAAAGATCTTTATAATGATGAACGAACGGAAGTAAATATTAAGGATAATGTAGAAGGACCAGAAATACTCAGAGAAGAAGTGGAAGACGCCTTGCGCAATCTGAAAGCAGGCAAAGCTCCTGGGCCAGATAATATAACTAAAGAAGAGATTGAAGCCATTGGTGATTTTGGAATAGAAATAATAATAACAAAATTATTGAATGATATCTGCAACAGCGGATATATACAAGACGACACGCTCAAATCAATATTCATAGCCCTACCAAAGAAATCGGGTGCGATTGAATGCGATGATCATCGCAGAATAAGCCTTATGAGTCATATGACTAAGATATTACTAAGAATCATCATGCGAAGAGTGCGTAACAAAATCAGTCCAGAAATTAGCGATGAACAGTGTGGTTTTGTTAGAGATAAAGGAACAAACAATGCCATTTTTATCATAAGATCTTTAGTAGAAAGAGCTATAGAGGTGAAAGCAGATCTAAACCTATGTTTCATTGATTACACCAAGTCATTTGACAAAGTAAAGCACCAAGAAATAATCAAAATTTTAGAAAGCCTAAACGTAGACAGCAAAGATCTAAGAATAATAAAGAACATGTACTAGCAACAAACAGCGGCCATAAGAACTGGAAACCAATTGGATATGTTTCAACAAATAAAACAGGGTGTTAGACAAGGTTGTGTGCTGTCACCAGATTTGTTTAATATTTATAGTGAGATTATTTTAAGATCCATTAGGGGCATTCCTGGAATATTAATTGGAGGTCATAATATAAATAATTTAAGGTATGCCGATGATACAGTCTTAATCGCTAAGAGTGAAAATGAGTTACAAGAAATGTTGGACATTATAGTGAAAGAAAGCAAAAATAAAGGACTCAGCTTTAATAGTAAAAAGACAGAGGTAATGGTAACAACAAAGAAAAAGACATCACCTCAGTGCAAAATAAAGGCAAGTGAAACAATATTAAAACAGGTAAATGAACTTAAACATTTGGGAACTTTGTTAACCTCAGACAGAAGATGTAAAATAGAGGTGAGATGCAGAATGGCTCAGGCAAAAGCAGCTTTCCAAAAAATGAGGAAGATACTATGCAATCCATTTTTGAAATAGAAACAAGAAAAAGAATTCTTAAATGTTACGTAGAGCCAGTCTTAACATATAGATGCGAATCATGGACAATAGGACAACAGACAAGAAAATCACTGGAGTCTATAGAAATTGGTTTTACAGAAGAATGTTGAGAGTACCATGGACAGCTAAAAAAGTAATGAGGATGTTCTGAGAGAGGTCAAAGCAAAAAGAAAGCTAATTTCCAAATAACTCAAATAGACTCAAGATGCAATAAATGGTAATGTCTTAGTTTAACGTTTTTCTGGTCGGAGTAACGTCCCCTTGTACTTGATTCCTTCGTTATTTAATGATCATGAGAAGACTTCTAGGTTTGAGTTCGGAATATGCTAATCTTTGTTGGAATAACAATTAAATAAAGGCACACAAATTGGAAGCAGTTGACACATTCAAGTTCGTGTTGTAAATCAGTGGAGTTAATTCGTTTAGCACAAAGACGCTAAATTAGGACATTACCCAACAAAACTTGTCAAATTCTCGGACATAGTTCAACATTACTGCCCAGCACGTAAAAAGCACATGGATGAAAAGAGGCACTGCAGCACTATCTTCATTCCAATGTTGTGCTATCAATGCCAGATCTGGGACTCAATTCAAGGATATCTCTATCTAAAATAACTACAACCAAAATGAACCACAGGGTGAGCACACAAAATCTCGACGATTTCATTTGTTATCTTGAAATAGAGAAGTGATTTTGTGGACACCCTGAATGTTACAGACATGACAGAAAACAGCCTGAGAGATAAGATCAGAAACTAAGAATTAAGAAGAAAAGCTAGGAATATTTTACACCACTGAAGATAAAAGAAAAAAAAAACAGATATAATTTTGTTGGACACCTGATAAGACAAATGGGAGCCGCGATAGCTCAGTGGTTAGTGAACCTGACTACAAAGGACAAGTTCGATCCCAACCGACGGCTTCCGGCTTCACCCAGCCTTAAATGGATGCCGGAATTTTTTTTTGGAAAAGTAAATCAGCACGGGCGTAATACCGACCACATTACCCCAAAAATCATGTGCTGAAGGTATGTAACATATAGGGTCACTATCACCATATTTCATAAAGTTTATTAACCTGATAAAAACAATGTATGAAGGAACAAAATGTAGTGTGGTGCATGAAGGACAGCTTACAGAAGCATTTGAAATAAGAACAGGAGTAAGGCAAGGATGTCTTCTGTCTCCATTTCTCTTTCTACTGGCCATAGATTGGATTATGAAAATAACTCAAACAGAAATGGGATCCAGTGGTCACTGACCAAACAACTTGATGATTTAGACTTTGCTGATGACATAGCTCTCCTATCACACAGCCATCAACAGATGCAGGATAAAATGAGTATATTAGTTGAGAGATCACAACAGCTAGGACTAAAGATTAATAGAGATAAGACCAACATTATGAGAATTAATGCAGTTGGCAATAACCAAATAAAACTAGGAGAAATACCTCGACTAGACGTACAATCTTATATATATCTGGGCAGTAATATAGATAAAGAGGGAGGAACAGAAAATGATACCAAAATAAGGATATCAAAAGCAAGAGGAGCTTTCATTGCACTGGGAAACATATGGAAATCCAAAGAAATTAGGTTAAATACAAAAATAAAAATTTTCAACTCAAATGTTAAGTCAGTCCTATTATATGGCTGTGAAACATTTCCCTAACGCCACTTGGTGTGACGGGGGTACTTTACTTTTTACTTCACTGACAAGACAAATATATTGATGTAATACCAGTTATTAACAAACTATATAAGAATTGTATACAATTAGAACTAAGAAAGGAAAAACGTTGACTGGTGGAAGCTTAGAGACATTAGAAATGTAACAGCGGGAGAGACCAAAGGAAGAGTAAAAGACAGCAAACTATATCTCTCCTCGACTCTGAATGCCAAGCGATGAAATAAGAATAACAATTAGCAATATGAATGTATTATAATATATTATGCTTGCTTGCTTGCATTCGCCCGATGACTAAAGGAGTGTACCTCGTCATCATCCGCCCTTAAAAGGACGTTAAGTAGGCGTGTCTGCGTTGTGTTGTTTTTTACAGTATAACTGTGATATTTGCGCTTTCGACCCAATACATCCGACTTCAGCATGGCATTTTTTAGTACCGGGTTGTCTTCACTCTTCGATCCCTACTCGCTTGGCCAGACTAGACAGGTTAGTCTGTTACTAGAGGCACCACGGAGAGGTGGAGCAGGGTCTTGATGGTTCTGGTTCACCGATCCTGGTTCAAGCCATCAACTGCGGATCGCTGACAACTTCCAGCTCTGGTGCTAGGAGGCGCGCATTAGCCTCCAATATATTTTTATTAGTGTTGTTGATATTGGAAGAAAGGGAACTAACAAATAATACTTAATCTATATTATTTGGAACTGAGTAATCTTTCTTTGAATTCCAGATGGTCAGATTTGATCAATGATTTTAAGTTAATGGGCATCAGCTGCAAACTTCTAGATCCATAATAACAAGAAACAACTGCAAAAACAACAACAACGTCAATGATTTTACAGTACTGGGCTCTGAAAGTTGACGTCTACACAGTTAGTGCGCCGAAGTCCTCATTACATTATCAGCTACCAGACACAGGTCCGTGGTTGCTTTTATTAAGAAAGAGACGAGGAACTAATTTCAACAGAATTATGACAAGTATATCTTCAAAGTCAGTTACATTACCTGGATTGGGATAAACGAGTGCATATTATCTCACTGCAAAGAAATTAAACAAACATGTCTTAGTATCATTATAGCCACAGAGTTTAGAATAATCTAACCAGGTACTCCCAGGCCCATTATTTATATCTATCTATCTATTGTCCTTTCGAACCGAAGACGGCACATAGGGCAGAACCACAATCTCAAAAACAAAAACCTTGCATGCCAAAGTGGCACATATTGCAGAGATCACTGCTCTAAATATATGGCGCTGTTTCCATAACAATACTTTTTACAATGACAGCTTGTCAAGCCATCGATCAACCTCCTTAGTCGCCTCTTACAACATGCCTAGAAGGTCACAGTGTCACTATTCTTTACTTCCCTCATAATGAGGCCCTGGTAACACACAGGAAGTTACTTATAGAGAGTGATTTTTAAAAAAGTAAAGTAAAGAGCCTCCGTCACGCCAAGTGACGTATTTGGAATATGGTGTTACCGACCATAATTTTTATGGACCTTCGGCACATGATTTTTGGGGTAATGTGATCGGTAGTACGCCCGTGCCGCTTTCATCATCATCATCATCAAGTACCGGGCCTGCTGGCGTAGGTGATCATGTCTCTCCACAACTTTCGATCACGACAGTTATTTATCATTTCTGTTGTTGACCTACTGTCAAGCTATTCTCTTAAGCTGTCTGGTATCTTTTCTCTTTGCTTCCCTCTATCTCTTCGTCCCTCGATTTTTCCAGTTGTTACAATATATTCCAGCTGTTCTCTTCTCATTACATGGCCAAAAATGATGATTGTTTCTTCCTAATATTGGAAATCAGCTCTCTTTTGCTTTGGCCTCTTTCAGAACATTTTCATTACTCTTCTTAGCTGTCTATGGTATTCTCAACATTCTTCTGTAAAACCACATTTCCACAGACTCCACTGATTCTTGTCTGTTGTCCTATTGTCCATGATTCACATCCATATGATAAGACTGGCTCTACATAGCATTTAAGTACTCATTTTTTTATATTGTCAAAAATGTATTGCTTAGTATCTTCCTCATATTTCAGAAAGCTGACCAAATAATTAGCCAATGAGAAAACAACTGCTAATCCTCTATGGAAACGAACGCAGTATGTTCAATCAATACAGAACAGGAGAAAACAGTGAATACTTCAATGGTTGCTGGAATGGTTGGCTGTGGGGATATGGGAATGCCCCGACTACGATGATGTCAGTACAAACTAGAGGCTAAAGACTACTGAAGCGCGTCAATTTAGAAGGGCAAGAGTAATATTGGACGTGAACTTGAAAACCAGCACATGTTACGACACACATTGTTTAAAATCAGAATATGTTACGACACACGTTGTTTAAAATCAGAATATGTTACGACACACGTTGTTTAAAATCAGAATATGTTACGACACACGTTGTTTAAAATCAGAATATGTTACGACACACATTGTTTAAAATCAGAATATGTTACGACACACATTGTTTAATATCAGAATATGTTACGACACATTGTTTAAAATCAGAATATGTTACGACACACATTGTTTAAAATCAGAATATGTTACGACACACAGTGTTTAAAATCAGAATATGTTACGACACACATTTTTAAAATCAGAATATGTTACGACACACATTGTTTAAAATCAGAATATGTTAGGACACACATTGTTTAAAATCAGAATATGTTACGACACACATTGTTTAAAATCAGAATATGTTACGACACACATTGTTTAAAATCAGAATATGTTACGACGCACGTTGTTTAAAATCAGAATATGTTACGACACACATTATTCAAAATCAGAATATGTTACGACACACGTTGTTTAAAATCAGAATATGTTACGACACACATTTTTAAAATCAGAATATGTTACGACACGCATTATTCAAAATCAGAATATGTTACGACACACATTATTCAAAACCAGCACATATGTCAGCACACATTGTGGTCGATGTAGTGTTAAGATTGCATGCCGGCGCTCAACTTCTCAAGAAGAACTCGGTTCCAGTCCTGTGTGTCAGGATAGTTTCTGTACCCCAAACAATCTTCGATTTCTTACAGCAGAAAAGGCAACAGTTTGCAGCTGAAATATTTGGCTATGGAAGGTCCCGGGTATCACTACAGACAAATTAAAATCCATAAATGCTCAACCGCCCGCGCCAGTGGAGTCATCCGAATTACTAACCCATCTTCAAAACAAGGAAAGGTAGCTGTAGTCCCCATCATATCAGTCTCAGCACACGCCAAAAGACATAAGGCGAAACCGCACAGAAAATGAACACGGCCAACTGTTCCCTGTCATACGATATCAGCATTCATAGTAAACAATTGGAATATCGGAACATGATCAAAACGGATGAAACGCACAGCTCACGATGTGCACAGAGCACTTAACTCAGTAGCTCCTGCAACAAGCCGGACTTGGAATATGAGGAAGCTGCAACAAGGAACACTTTTCAGACATAGCCTTCAATGGTTCCTGCCGCCTATCCACCATATTGCCCGGAAGTCATGTCCTCCTGAAAATGATGATCGTCATAGTATTTAAATGAAATGTGTGAAAAGCTTAAATAACAGTTGCTTAATGCGAGAATATTAAGGAAAACAAAGGTTGGTAAGAAGTATATTGATGACATTCTAACAGAAAGTCAAAGCAACAAAAAAAAAAAAAAAAAAAAAAAAAAAAAAAAAAAACTGGATAGCAACAATAGAAATCAGTGATAATTTATTAGTAGTTTACCGTGAAGGGAACATAGATTACACTGAGACAACAAGAAAAACAGAAGGTATATGTGATAGATGAGAAACAGAAAGAAAGATACCAGAGAATTGTCTAGTGGCTTTGTTATCATTTTGTTCAACCTTGCTTCACGATCTACTGAGTTTAGTGCTCTGTGTACACCGTGAGCTGTAATTTTTATCCGGATCATGTTTCAATATTCTGATTGCTTACGGTGAATGACGGTATCGTATGACGAAGGACAATTCAGTTGAGTTCACTTTCAGTGCGGCTACGCCTTATATCTTTCGGCGTGAACTGTAGCTGCTATGATGAGGACTGTAGCTGCCTTTCGCTGCTTTTTTTGTACCCCTAATTGAACCACTTAAACATCACTCATCGAACCACTTAGATATCTATCATTGAACCACTTAGACATATCTCATTGAACCACTTAGACATCTCTCATTGAACCACCTAGACATCTCTCATTGAACCACCTAGACATCTCTCATTGAACCACTTAGACATATCTCATTGAACCACCTAGACATCTCTCATTGAACCACTTAGACATATCTCATTGAACCACTTATGCATCTCTCATTGAACCACTTAGATATATCTCATTGAACCACTAAGACATCTCTCATTGAACCACTTAGACATCTCTTATTGAACCATTTAGACATCTCTCATTGAACCACTTATGCATCTCTCATTGAACCACTTAGACATATCTCATTGAACCACTAAGACATCTCTCATTGAACCACTTAGACATCTCTTATTGAACCATTTAGACATCTCTCATTGAACCACCTAGACATCTCTTATTGAACCACTTAGACATCTCTCATTGAACCACTTAGGCATCTCTCATTGAACCACTTAGACATCTGTCATTGAACCACTTAGACATCTCTCATTGAACCACTTAGACATCTCTCATTGAACCACTTAGACATCTCTTAGTGAACCACTTAGACATCTCTCATTGAACCACTTAGACATCTCTCATTGAACCACTTAGACATCTCTCATTGAACCACTTAGACATCTCTTAGTGAACCACTTAGACATCTCTCATTGAACCACTTAGACATCTCTCATTGAACCACTTAGACATCTCTCATTGAACCACTTAGACATCTCTTCTTAGACATCTCTCATTGAACCACTTAGACATCTCTTAGTAGAACTCACTTAGATATCTCTTAATGAACCACTTAGACATCTCTTAGTGAACCACTTAGACATCTCTCATTCAACCACTTAGACATCTCTTAGTGAACCACTTAGACATCTCTCATTGAACCACTTAGACATCTCTTAGTAAACCACTTAGACATCTCTCATTGAACCACTTAGATATCTCTTAATGAACCACTTAGACATCTCTTAGTGAACCACTTAGACATCTCTCATTCAACCACTTAGACATCTCTTATTGAACCACTTAGACATCTCTCATTGACCCACTTAGACATCTCTCATTGAACCACTTAGATATATCTCATTGAACCACTTAGACATCTCTTATTGAACCACTTAGTCACATCTCACTGAACCACTTAAATATCCTTCATTCAACCACTTAGTCACATCTCACTGAACCACTTAGTCACATCTCACTGAACCCCTTAGTCACATTTCACTGAACCCCTTAGTCACATCTCCCTGAACCACGTCTATAGAATTATGTAAAGGCACGTTAATGAAAGAATATACCCCCGAAGCTAACAACCACTTGTTTAACCATGAACGCTGCTTCGACTGCCTCTTCAAACTTGATTGATTTCCCTCCAACTTCAATATTACAAATGTCCCTGTCCTAAAAGAACGCTTACCGACGAAATAACCCTGCCTTTGTCTGATCAACTATCAATAACAATTTCATTGGTTTATGTTGATCGATATCGATTTCACAAAGTTGTAGTACTGACATTTTAATCGAGGGATCGGTGTAAATTAAGACAGGCTGACATCACAAGATTAGTATAACATATACAGCAATCAATACAAGAGTCGTTAAGTTAGATTTGTCTACTCGGCTCAACTTTGATGATAAAATACACGTTTAACCAAATTTACACCAGTTTCTTCTGTCCCAGAATTGATGATGATGATGATGATGATGCGGTCGCCCGATGATTTGAGGTATTCTAGCGGATACGAACCGTATACTTCCTCCTCGTCATCCGCCCTTAAAAGGACGTTAAGTGGACGTAGTTACGTTGTGTTGAAGTTTGCAGTGTAACACTGTGATATCTGCGCCTTTCGGCCCAACACATCCGACTTCAGCCGACATTTTTGAGTACCGGGTTTGTCTTCCCTCTTCGATCCCTGTTCGCTTGGCCAGACTAGACAGGTTAGTCTGTTTCTGGAGGCACCGCGGAGAGGTGTAGCAGGGTCTGGATGGTTCTGGTTCACCGATCCTGGCGCAAGCCATCAGTTATGAGTCACTGACGACTTCCAGCTCTGGTGCTGGGTGGGGCGCGCCTTCGCCCAGAAACAAGTTCGTCCCAGAATTAAGAAACTATTTAATTTATTCAAATACGCTCCAGCTAGGTGAGGTTGTCCGTTTCTCTATTTGATAACGAATATGTTTATATTAGTTCACAATGAATTGTGTACTCTCAGCTGTATTTAATATTTGTATTGTTTCGCTACTCAGAAATATATCTTCTTCAATTTCTTCTCTTCAATCTCTTGTGTTACTAATTAATGGCAAATCTCAATATCTGCCAATTTTTATCCCGACTCATCCGTCAATAGCATGGGGATATTTTGTTTAATGTCTTATACATGTCAATCTTGTGGAATAACAGCAATAAACTAAATACATTCATTGATATTTTGTTTAATGTCTTATACATGTCAATCTTGTGGAATAACAGCAATAAACAAAATATATTCATTGATATTTTGTTTAATGTCTTATACATGTCAATCTTGTGGAATAACAGCAATAAACTAAATACATTCATTGATATTTTGTTTAATGTCTTATACATGTCAATCTTGTGGAATAACATCAATAAACTAAATACATTCATTGATATTTTGTTTAATGTCTTATACATGTCAATCTTGTGGAATAACAGCAATAAACTAAATATATTCATTGATATTTTGTTTAATGTCTTATACATGTCAATCTTGTGGAATAACAGCAATAAACTAAATACATTCATTGATATTTTGTTTAATGTCTTATACATGTCAATCTTGTGGAATAACATCAATAAACTAAATACATTCATTGATATTTTGTTTAATTTCTTATACATGTCAATCTTGTGGAATAACATCAATAAACTAAATACATTCATTGATATTTTGTTTAATGTGATATCTCAAGAACTTTTTGCAGAGTACTAAATGATCCATGACAAAATTTGAATAGACTGACGCAACAAACTAAGAACATTTTCTACTAACTCATTCGACTAACATAACTGTCCACTAACTCAATAGACTAATATAGCTGTCCACTAACTCAATAGTCTAATAAAGCTGCCCACTAACTCAATTGCCTAACATAGCTATCCACTAACTCAGTAGTCTAACATAACTGTCCACTAACTCAATAGTCTAATATAACTGTCCAGTAACTCAATAGTCTAGTACAACTATCCACTAACTCAATAGTCTAACATAACTGTCCACTAACTCAATAGTCTAACATAGCTGTCCACTAACTCAATAGTCTAACATAGCTGTCCATTAACTCAATATTCTAAAATAGCTGTCCATTAACTCAATAGTCTAACATAGCTGTCACTAACTTGTGCAGACGGTTGGTTTGGGGCAAATTGTACGTTACAATGTCACTGCTATAATGACTCAGTTTGTGACAAAACTACAGGGACATGCCCAAACAATGACAGTTGTCAGCACGAATATTTCGGACCCTAGTGTCAGTACTTGGATCTCGTTTACGGATACGTCCAAAAATCTGAACCTACTTTCCTGTTTGATAACAACGACACCACTTGTAATCCGGACACATATTCTACATCAGATGAGGCAACTCTCAATCAATTTTTGCCGTTCTCCTGGTTTAGGATTTATGTGAATGATCTAATAGATCCGGACAGTTCCACTGTAAAACTAAATGGTTCTGTTTCATGTGACAATGAATCAAGGTTTGTAGTTAGTCCGCACGAGATTGATGTCTTTTGCTCTGGGGCTGGTCTGATCAACAAGTTACGGATTGAAGGGGCGATAGTTGCAAATATCTGCTCTATCTACATTGGCGGGGGTCGGAATGTGGCTCTCAAACAGAACACAAACCAGACACACATTTACTGTTTGTTATTCAGGAGACGGGTGTGGACCATAGGCCGCAGTTAATGGCAAAACAAAGACCAATCTCTATGACAATGACTGCACACACACACACACACAATTGGGAAGTGGAACCAATTCTCTTTTCTGGTTTATGAATTTTGCCACGCCCCAGAAGACTCACACCATTTGAATCTTTCATCGAGCTAGCACTATGATTCGGGTAAAGAATGCCTCTCTAAAGGTTTTCTCTGACAGTGGCGGCGTAGTATTTCAGTATAATGATATATCATTCCGTGTGTTACCGGGGCCCCATTATGTGGGATGTAAAGAATAGTGACACTGTGACCTTCCAGGCATGTCGTAAGAGGCGACTAAGGAGGTTGATCGATGGCTTGACAAGCTGTCATTGTAAAAAGCATTGTTATGGAAACAGACCATAGATTTTGGAAGCAGTGATCTCTGCAATATGTGCCATTTTGGCACGCAAGGTTTCTGTTTTTGAGATTGTGGTACTGCCCTATGTGCCGTCTTCGGCTCGAAAGGATAATAGAATATTTCTGTGAACACTATTGTAGTCAACACACAAGCGCCAATGGCACACATTAAGTTTGAGTTCTCACCGATCATTTCGCAGGCTGACAGTGCACTGACGGTGTGTGAGGTGCAAACATTTACATACACCTATTGTCTGGATGGGCATTCTTGGTTTTTTTTTTCTGCCGTGTGTAGTGGGTGTAGCAAAGGCTGCAATGTTATCATCGGTACGTGTCACGGTAACTGTTCACATGGGATCTATGGACACGACTGCTCCGGGTCTTGTCTCAGTGTCTGTCCTTTATGTGAGGAAAAATCCGAAAAATACCAACAATGTAAACATCCTGGCTATACCTGTAATGACACTTGTCCCGATGGTAATTTTGGGCTACAGTGCGAACAGACGTGTTCTGATGGCTGTGTCATCATATGTGACCCGGACTGTACGTACTACGGGTCAGACTGAACTCTCAAATGTCCGGACAACTGTTTCAACGACACCTGTGAACAGTCAACCGGGTACTGTATATGTAAGGGAACGTTCTATGGGTCAGACTGCACTCTCAAATCTCAGGACAACTGTTTGAACGAAACCTGTGAACAGTTAATCGGGGCCTGCGACTCGTATGTCGATGATTCCTACGTTAAAAAGAGTCTGCCGACTACAACAAACCCAAGCATATGGATACCTTAATGTGTTTCTGTGCTGGACATGGTTCATTTCTTGGTGATTTTCCATGAAGCCATGACTCATATCTTGATGTGTTTCTGTGCTAGCCATGGCTCATATTTTGGCTTGTGTGTGTTTGTGTGCTGGCCATGGCTCATATCTTGGTGTGTGTCATGTTGGTCATATCTCATATCTTGGTGTGTCCGTGTTGATCATGTCTCATATCTTTGTGTGTGTGTGTGTGTTTAGTCATGCCTCATATCTTAGTCATGTGTCATATCTTTGTGTGTGCATGTCTGGGTTAGGTATATCTCATATCTTTGTGTGCATGTTTATGTTAGTCATATCTCATATCTTTGTGTGTGCATGTCTGTGTTAGTCACATCTCATATCTTTGTGTGTGCATGTCTATGTTAGTCATATCTAATATCTTTGTATGCATGTCTGTGTTAGGCATGTGTCATATCTTTGTGTGTGCATGTCTATGTCAGTCATATCTCATATCTTTATGTGCATGTTTATGTTTGTCATGTGTCATATATCTTGATGTGTGTCAGTGTTAGTCATGCCTTGTTTCTCTGTGTGCATGTCTGTGTTAGTCACATCTCATATCTTTGTGTGTGCATGTCTGTGTTAGTCACCTCTAGTGACTCGGGCAGATGGTGCTCGTAAACCTGGGAGGGCGACCATCTAAGGGCAGAATCCCCCTACAGAAAAGACAATCTGCTGCCTTGCAGGAAGATTGGGGACAATCAAAGGCTAAGGAAAGCAAACCTGAATAAAATGCTGGCTGAAATCGGAAGCACTGGGCCACTGGCGCAGAACACAGTGCAACGTATTAATGGGTGTTCGGTCAGAGTGGATCTGGCAGACTCTAATTGTGATGTTCTGTCTGTGGGAGCAATCAAGACATTTAACCTGACAGCTGACTGCATGTGAGAGTCTGGAATCCTACTCTGATTGAGCCCTGATCGCAGAGAGAGAGAGAGAGAGAGAGAGAGAGAGAGAGAGAGAGAGAGGGAAAGAAAGAGAGAAATTAAAGTAAAAAAAATAAAGCCTCAAACCAAATCTCAACACCAGCACCGGATATTGTCTTCATACAACAAAGTCACGTGATGCGTGACAACGTGTAAGCAGCACTGCACTCTGGGTGTTTTGGTCTTTGGATCGAGTTCAACTTTTATAACGGCTATTTGTTTTACGGCTCTCACAAATAATTGATCTATTTTTTCAGTAATATTACGTCTGAAGGAAATGTGCTATTTTCCTGCCTTCAGTTATCCATGCGAAGCCAATTTTACTTTGTGATGAATTGCCATCATCAATTCTGACATTCATTAATTGGCAGACAACTAACATAAGCCTGTAAGTACCTAGATGATCTATTATTGTATATTATATTTATTATATAATTTATTATATATATTACAAGAAGAGGTGTGGGAATACAGCATCAGTAGCTCAACAGCGCACTGTCTCGGCAGAAGAAGAGGTGTGGGAATACAGCATCAGTAGCTCAACAGCGCACTGTCTCGGCAGTAGAAGAGGTGTGGGAATACAGCATCAGTAGCTCAACAGCGCACTGTCTCGGCAGATAAGACGTCAGAAGATCTCAGTCAGGAGTCAATCCACAGAACTGAGAATATTCAAGTTGAGCTGTCTGATGATGAATTCGCTCACCTCTTGGACGGGAAGAGAGAGAAGATCAAGTTTCCTCCCGCCTGCAACACAGTAGTTTGGGAGAAGTTAGACAAGTCACTAGCAGAAGCCATAGACCACCACCTTAAACGGCTGAACTTGTCCCAGAAGCTTGAAAGCATAGGCGAAGTGGTCTATTATTATTGCGTCAAGGAGTTAGGCTTAGGCACGAAGGAAGTAAGGGCGAGCACGAAACCACAAAAAAGCAGACGACAGAAACAAATTGAAGAGATTAGGAGGCAGAAAAACCATGCTAGGAAACAATTCAAGAAAGCTACAGAAGCAGAGAAGGAAGCACTGCATCAGGTATGGCAGCATCTAAAATCAAAACATAAGGCACTGGGTAGAGCAGAAAGATTGTATCGAAAAAGGAAAGCAACCAAGAGGGCCAGGGAAACGTTCTTCAAAGATCCGTTCAAGTTTGCAAAGGAGCTATTTGAACCACCAAGATCTGGAACATTAAAAATCAGCAAGGAGGAGCTAGAGAAACATCTAAGAGAGACCTATTCGGACAGCCAGAGAGACGAACCGCTGAAGTCAATGACAGGAATCATGTGGCCGAGCGAACCGGGCACCCCATTCAATGATAGGCCGCCGACGTTAAAAGAAGTTATAGATGTTGTTCACAGAGCCCGCAACAACTCGGCCCCAGGTCCAAATGGCGTTCCATACCTGGTTTACAAAAGATGCCCAGAGGTACTGAAACGACTGCATCGGCTGCTCAGGAGTGCATGGAAGAGGCAGATTGTAAGCCAGGAGTGGAAAAAGGCCAATGGCGTGTACATTCCAAAGGAACTGAACTCAAATGAGATTACGCAGTTCAGACCAATCTCCCTACTGAATGTGGAAGGGAAAGTATTCTTCTCTGTAATGGCAAAGAGACTCACCTCGTACCTCGTGGAGAACGGGTACATAGATACTGCCATACAGAAGGGAGGAGTCCCTGGTGTCCCCGGATGCTTGGAGCACGCGACAATGATATGGGACGCGATACAGAGAGCAAAAACCGAGAAGCTAGATCTAGACGTCATATGGCTAGATCTTGCAAACGCATATGGATCAGTCCCACATCAGATGATTTGGCAGGCTCTCCGAATGTACCATGTACCCCAGAGTGTGACCGCCATGCTCAGACTGTATTTTACAGGCTTCACTGTGCGTTTCTCCACACAGGAATACATGACCGACTGGATAGAATTGCAAGTCGGCATTGCGATGGGATGTACAATTTCGCCCATACTCTTCGTGATGGCGATGCAGATAATATTGAGAGCAGCAGAAGGAGTTGGAAAACGACCAGACTTGGGAGGTGGATACCACATGCCACCACTTAGAGCATTTATGGATGACACCACCGTCCTAGCATCAGAAGAGAGCCACGCCCGCAGGATGCTTGAACGCCTGGACGAACTCATCGTGTGGTGCCGGATGAGCTTCAAACCAAAGAAGTCACGAAGCCTATCCATCAGACGAGGGAAGACCAAGCAAGTTATATTCAATGTGGCGAAACAGAGGATTCCAACCGTCTGCGAGGAGCCAATAAAGAGCCTTGGCAGAGTGTATGACGCCTCATTGAAAGACACGAAAGCAGTTCAGAGAGTAAGAGAGATGGCAGAGCAAGGGCTACATATCATCGACCGGAGTAGACTTTTAGGAAAGTTTAAGATCTGGTGCCTCCAGTTTATGTTGATACCCAAACTGCTATGGCCTCTTCTGATATATGAGATCAGCTCAAGTACGGTGGAAGCGATGGAGAGCAAGATTAGCAAGTACACGCGGAAATGGCTGGGAGTACCACCGGGACTGACGGATGTTGCGCTGTACTGCAAGAAAGCCAAGCTGGTCCTTCCCTTCAAGTCAGTCCTAGAGGAATATAAAGCCGGCAAGGCCAGACTGTCAGTTATGCTGCAAAGCTCGTCAGACGAAACTGTCCGAACAGTGGAACCCACAGTGAAGACCGGTCGGAAGTGGCAGGCGTGTGCAGCAGTACGCGAGGCACGTGAGAGTCTCCAGCTAAAGGAAGTAATGGGCTACACGCAGACCAACAGGCGTGTGCAGCAGTACGCGAAGCACGTGAGAGTCTCCAGCTAAAGGAAGTAATGGGCTACACGCAGACCAACAGGCGTGGATTTGGTCATGGAGACATCCAATGGTGGTCAAAGGCATCAAATAGACAACGAAGGGACATGATAGTCAGGGAGATAAGAGATGTCGAGGAGAACAAGCGTGTACAAAAGGCAGCACAACAAGTGCAGCAAGGCCAATGGACCACATGGGAGATGGCTTTGCAGAGGACACTAACATGGAATGACATGTGGCAGATGGCACCGCTGCGGCTCAGCTACATAGTCAGATCTATGTATGACCTTCTACCATCAGCCTGCAACCTTGTGAAGTGGGGGAAGACAGATGACAATCGATGTCCTCTTTGCGGAGGAAGACAGACGATGGAACATGTTCTTTCCTCGTGCAAGACAGCACTAGGCCAAGGGCGGTACACATGGCGACACAACAGAGTGCTGCATGAACTGGCTGCCACCGTGGATGGGGCGACACAACAGAGTGCTGCATGAACTGGCTGCCACCGTGGATGGGTCGACACAACAGAGTGCTGCATGAACTGGCTGCCACCGTGGATGGGGCGCGGATGAAGGCCAACAATAAAGTTCGACCAGCTACGACTAACACCTACTTTTTGAGAGCGGGACAGGCTGCACGCCCCAAGCAGAACCACTGGAACGACTTCACTATCCTGGACATAGCCAACGATTGGGAGATGGCGGTTGACCTCCCAGGGCGAGGGAAGTACCCAGAGTGCATTAAGAGATCTAAAATGCGCCCAGACATTGCACTCTACACGTCAAATATGACCCATGTCATTTTAATAGAACTCACAGTGCCATTTGAATCCAGGATAGAGGAACAACATATATTCAAACTATCTAAATACAAGGATCTCGCCACCGAGCTGAGAAAGCAGGGAGTACAGAGTAGAGTGTTTTCGGTGGTGGTTAGTGCCAGAGGACTCACAACCCCATCCCTCTACGACCTCTTAAAAATGCTAGGAATTAAGGGAGGGATGCGGTCAAGAACAATGAAGACTATTGCTGAGTCAGCAGAAAGAGCGTCGTGCTGGCTGTGGCAGAATCGAGACAGACCAACAGTCAAATAATATTATGTCCAGACCAGACGGATCGGGCGACTATTTTACACCTTGACCACTTATTGCTCCCACGTAAGTCAACAGAGTAGGGAGAATTGAAGTAGGGCCCGAGACGAAGCGATAAGAGGTTACATAATCGACCGGAGGTGAGCATCAGACCAGATGCTTGGGGCAACTACCATACAAACAACAGTCCTAAACAACAAGAAGACCAGACAACTAGGCGTCAATGTTAACCAGCGGATGCCGATTTCCCACGAAAGTCAGACACTGACGGCCAAGTTATTTCAACTCGAAAGCGCAGTAACGCGCTAGGTTAAACCAAGAGCAGGTAAGGTATCTATTCTCGAGTGTGTTGCCTATTAAATGCAACTATTTTGTGCCGAACATGAAATGTAAACCTTAAGTTAGGTAATCTGTTTTCGAGTGTTTTGTGTATTAAGTGGTAGTTATTTTGTGCCGAGCATAAGCTTAGTTTAGGTAAGCTATTTTAGAAAGTTTTGTGTATTACGTTTAGTTAGTTTGTGCCGAACATACGGTGTAAGCCTTAGAGGCAATGCGGCAGGAGGTCGACGCCTGGAAGTCATGACCCAGGCGGGCCCACCTCCCCTAGAGTGTCAAGAAGCTAAAGGGCCGAAACACTTGCTCGACGGGAGGTCTTCTTCTGATGATCAGATTGCCTCCTGCTGCGAAGCTCTGTACAAAGAGTTTCCTACTACCATCATCAATTCTGACATTCATTAATTGGCAGACAACTAACATAAGCCTGTAAGTACCTAGATGATCTATTATTGTTGCCAACAGTTCATATGATGACAATGTGTTTCTCTTAGTGTTAGTATATAGGAGCCTCGGTAGTCTAGTTGGGAAAACCATCCGACGTTCGGACAACACGTGTTCGATTTCCTCTGGATGTAGTGTGAGTTGTACTCGTGGTTGGGAAAAAAAAAAATTACCACCGCGGTCGACCCAGCCGCTGGCAGAAATCCTGAGAAATGGGTACCAGGGTACTCTGGGAAGGTGAGGAATGGCTCCTCCCATCGTGAGTTTCGATGCTTGAAGCGACACTATCCAGATGTCTCCGAACACTTCTGGATAGGTGGCTGAGCACATATTGGTGAAAACTCGCGAGCTACGACGCCGATTCAAGTCTCGTACTTTACCGTTACCTTTATTGTTAGTATCTACCCTACGAGAAAGAAAACTAAGTCAAACCGAGCTCCAACCTGCATGAGACGGTGGGTATCAGCCACGCAGGATTCAGGTGAGAAGTCCGGACACATAAACGAGCATTGACCAAGTGCCGAACTCGTGGCGTTTTATGATGTTGTTCTTTCCGCTGCATAATAACAACGGAGAGGGAGTCAAGTTCGAATGATCACAAAACTTGAATGTAAATGTGGAAGAAGAAGAAAAAAATGAAGAATAAGATGAACTGTCAGGAGGAAAGATCACAGAAGAAATAGTTCTTACTATGTCTATTCAGACAGGTAAATGAATTTAAATATTTGGGAACTTTGATAACCTCAGACGAAAGATGTACAACAGAGGTGAGATGCAGAATGGCTCAGGCAAAAGCAGCTTTCCAAAAATTCAGGAAGATACTATGCAATCCATTTTTGACAATAGAAATAAGAAAAAGAGTTCTTAAATGTTATGTAGAGCCAGTCTTAACATATGGACGTGAATCATGGACAATAGGACAACAGACAAGAAAATCACTGGAGTCTGTACAAATGTAGTTTTACAGAAGAATGTTGAGAATACCATGAACAGCTAAGAAGAGCAATGAAAACGTACTGAAAGAGGCCAAAGCAAAACGAGAGCTAATTTCCAATATTAGGAAGAAACAATCATCATTTTTTTTTATGTGTAATGAGAAGAGAACAGCTGGAATATATTGTAACAACTGGAAAAATCGAGGGACGAAGAGATAGAGGGAAGCAAAGAAAAAAATACCAGACAGGTTAAGACAATGGCTTGGCAAGGTCAACAACAGAAATGATAAATAACTGTCGAGATCGAAAGTTGTGGAGAGACATGATCACCTACGCCACTAGGCTTGGCACTTGGTGATGATGATGATGATATCTAGAGAAATGAGTTTTTAAAATGTCCTTTCTTTGGCCACCGATAAAATGCATCTTTTACTAGTTGAAACTTTTATTGGACATGTTATGAAAAATAAAGCTATCGATCTGTCATGCGCTTTTGGCTACCTAGTCGTTTGAGGTATATATATATATATATATATATATATATATATATATATATATATACACACACAATTTTCTACAAATGAAAAATAGCAGTGTTACCGTAAGTAAAATAACTGTAATCAAATTAATTATACATGTTCTGCCTAAATTTGGCTAAGTTAGTAAATACTATCAAAACTGAAATAAAATTAGTCTTAAGTTCCTTGGTAACAGGGCACAGGACAATTTCTAATGCTGGTCACAGTTAGTGAATACAAAGTCAAATCGAGTGTTATTTTCACAGCTTGGGAATGCAGGAAATCCAACATGTTCCAATAATTTTAAAACCTCAAACACTCGTGGGAGTCTAAATAATTGTGAGTAAATTAAAAGCCCTTAATGGAATCGAGCAAAGTGAAGGTAGTGGGAAGTCCAGAATTGTTGAAAATAGAGGACCAACGGTGCCATGGCTCAAATGGTTCTATCTGGGACAATGATGCGTGTATAAAACGTAATGGGGCACATGATGATAGTGATGTCTAATGAACAATCAACCGGGACCTACCAGAAGTGAAGTTCACACAAGCGATGGGGTAATTGCGTTCTCATTAATTACGGACTCACAAAGATTGGCTATTGAGCTGATGCCTCTAATGCGAACATTTATAATAGGATAATATTAATTTTTGAACAATATCATTTGAAGATGAACATTCGATTTATTCCAATACTGTTCAAATGAACATTCAGTCTAAAGACTGTGTGAAGTTTGTAAACCAGGGGCGTAAACACACCCAGAAATGACATCTTTAGGGATGTGTCTGCTGAAAGTGTCACCCCATTTTATGTTTTCACAGAAATTCTCACGAAATAAAGATACATAGATACTATACGGTTACCTTTACCTACTTAAGCAAGTCTTGTTCGTTGGTGGGAAAAATAACTATGAGCCGAAACATACAGCCCATTCCACCAGAATATTTCAGGAGAAGAGGCATGGTTACAATACTCGGAAAAATTTACAAGTAATCAAGAACAGACAAAAAGCAGAGAATAGATAGCCCAAAGCAGGATCGAACAAAGGACAAGAGGTAGGGTTCGATCCCAACCGACGGCTGCCGGTTCACCCAGCCTTTAATGGGTGCCGGAATTTTTTCTGAAAAAGTAAAGCGGCACGGGCGTAATACCGAACACATTACCCCAAAAATCATGTCTGAAGGTCTGTAAAATGTATGGTCACTAACATCATATTCCATATACGCCACTTTGTGTGACCGGGGTACTTTACTGTTTTTTAGGATCGAACCCGTACTACTCGGCACATGGTTATTAACGAGAGACTATGTATTACAGTACACTGTCAACTAAGCAATCTAAAAAAAGTTATTATCATTTACGAAGTCTTTCATACCTGTGTAGACATGCATATAGCTTTGGGATATGAACACAACAATGGGAATAAATTGCATATCTGTATTGTTTCAATTAAGATAGACAAGATAGAGCTGGGCTGAGTGATGGCGTTGCAAGTGCTGTCCTATTGTCCATGATTCACATTCACATGTTAAGACTGGCTCCACATAACATTTAAGAACTCTTTTTCTTGTTTCTATTGTCAAAAATGGATTGCATAGTATCTTCCTCATTTTTTTGGAAATCTGCTTTTGCCTGAGCCATTCTGCATCTCACCTCTGTTGTACATCTTTCGTCTGTGGTTAACAAAGTTCCGAAATATTTCAATTCATTTACCTGTTTTAATATTGTTCACCTTGTCTTTATTTTGCACTGAGGTGATGTCTTTTTTCTTTGTTATTACCATTACCTCTGTCTTTTTGTTATTAAGGCTGAGTCCTTTATTTTTATTGCTTTCTTTCACTATAATGTCTTACATTTCTTGTAACTAATTTTCACTCTTATCGATTAAGACTGTATCATCAGCATACCTTAGATTATTTATATTATGACCTCCGATTGTTATTCCATTCCCCACTGCCTTGTGGGTGAGATCTTTTAGTCAAAGTGCTAGCGGAGCCAACCGTAAACAAATCGACGGAAGGCAACAGAAAACCACCGTCGTAAACTCTTTGTACAATCATGAATAGCCACAATAATAGAAAATTCATCGCATACAAAATATAAACTATTCTAAAATAAACAAAGGATTCAAGCACAATTAATTTAGAGCAAATTGTTTTGTGTATTAGAGGCCACAAAGATGGGATTTCTCATATTTATGCTTTTTATATATGAACTTTATGTAGAACTCTATGTAGGTAGAGCTGTAAGTAGGTAGAACTGTATGTAGGTAGAACTGTATGTAAAATTGTATGTAGAACTGTATGTAAAACTGCATATAGGTAGAACTGTATGTAGGACTGTATGTAGGTAGAACTGTATGTAGAACCGTATGCAGGTAGAACTGTATGTAGGTAGAACTGTATGTAGGTAGAACTGTAAGTAGGTAGAACTGTATGTAGGTAGAACTGTATGTAGGTAGAATTGTAAGTTAGTTAGAACTGTATGTAGGTAGAACTTATGTATGTAGAACTGTATGTAGGTAGAACTGTATGTAAAACTGTATGTAGAACTGCATGTAAAACTGCATGTAGGTAGAACTGTATGTAGGACTGTATGTAGGTAGAACTTAATGTAGAACTGTATGTAGAACTGTATGTAGAACTGTATGTAGAACTGTATGTAGGACTGTATGTATAACTATGTGTAGAACTGTGTGTAGAACTGTATGTAGAACTATATGAGGAACTGTATGTAGAAATAAATGTAGGACTGTATGTAGAACCGTATGTAGGTAGAACTGTAAGTAGGTAGAACTGTATGTAGGTAGAACTGTATGTAGATAGAACTGTATGTAGGTAGAACTGTATGTAGAACTATGTGTAGGACTATATGTAAGACTGTATGTAGAACTATATGTAGGACTGTACGTAGAACTGTATGTAGAACTATATGTAGGACTGGACGTAGAACTGTATGTAGAACTATATGTATGACTGTACGTAGAACCGTATGTAGAACTATATGTAGGAATGTATGTAGAACTATATGTAGAACTGTATATAAGAACTGTATGTAGGACTGTATGTATAACTGTATGTAGAACTGTATGTAGAACTGTATGTAGGAATGTATGTAAAACTGTATGTAGAACTGTATGTAGGACTATATGTAGAACTGTATGTAGAACTGTATGTAGAACTGTATGTAGAACTATACGTAGGACTGTACGTAGAACTGTGTGTAGAACTATATGTAGAACTGTATGTAGAACTTTATGTAGAACTATATGTAGGACTATATGTAGAACTGTATGTAGAACTATATGTAGAACTGTATGTAGAACTATGTGTAGAACTGTATGTAGAACTGTATGTAGGACTGTATGTAGAACTGCATGTAGAACTATATGTAGGACTGTATGTTGCACGGTATGTAGAACTATATGTAGGACTGTATGTAGATCTGTATGTAGAACTGTATGTAGAACTGTATGCAGAACTGTATGTAGGACTGTATGTAGAACTGTATGTAGAACTATATGTAGAACTGTATGTAGAACTATGTGTAGAACTGTATGTAGAACTGTATGTAGGACTGTATGTTGAACTGTGTGTAGAACTATATGTAGAACTGTATGTAGAACTTTATGTAGAACTATATGTAGGACTATATGTAGAACTGTATGTAGAACTATATGTAGAACTGTATGTAGAACTATATGTAGAACTGTATGTAGAACTGTATGTAGGGATGTATGTAGAACTATATGTAGAACTATATGTAGGACTGTATGTAGAACTGTATGTAGAACTATATGTATGACTGTACGTAGAACCGTATGTAGAACTATATGTAGGAATGTATGTAGAACTATATGTAGAACTGTATATAGAACTGTATGTAGGACTGTATGTATAACTGCATGTAGGTAGAACTGTATGTAGGACTGTATGTAGGTAGAACTGTATGTAGGTAAAACTGTATGTAGGTAGAACTGAATGTAGAACTGTATGTAGAAATGTATGTAGAACTGTATGTAGAACTGTATGTAGGACTGTATGTATAACTATGTGTAGAACTGTGTGTAGAACTGTATGTAGAACTATATGAGGAACTGTATGTAGAAATAAATGTAGGACTGTATGTAGAACCGTATGTAGGTAGAACTGCAAGTAGGTAGAACTGTATGTAGGTAGAACTGTATGTAGGTAGAACTGTATGTAGGTAGAACTGTATGTAGGTAGAACTGTATGTAGAACTATGTGTAGGACTGTATGTAAGACTGTATGTAGAACTATATGTAGGACTGTACGTAGAACTGTATGTAGAACTATATGTAGGACTGGACGTAGAACTGTATGTAGAACTATATGTATGACTGTACGTAGAACCGTATGTAGAACTATATGTAGGAATGTATGTAGAACTATATGTAGAACTGTATATAGAACTGTATGTAGGACTGTATGTATAACTGTATGTAGAACTGTAGGTAGAACTATATGTAGGACTGTATGTAGAACTGTATGTAGAACTGTATGTAGAACTGTATGTAGAACTGTATGTAGAACT